>SNQJ01S0067361.1:0-12124 GCA_010110895.2 Picea sitchensis | reverse complement strand
GAAATATTTACAACAAAAACAAACATTTATACATACCAATATTCACAACTATTTCAATGAATTAAAATGTTTCCTTGATCCATTTGGAATGATTGGAATATTGTGAAAATAGATTTTATATTAAATAGTTATTAAAATATTCATGTACATCATCATTTAGTAATTTTATCTAGCCTCTTCTTATTATCTCTATAGTTCTTAATCCTTTCATCAATATCTATGTCTTTGTTCTCTGGGTGCTCTTAAAAATATTATTGTGACTGTGTCCTCTCACACAGAGAACGTTGTTGGCACAAGGGCAGACCCAGGGTTCAGTGCTACAACAACACACCAAAAAATCCCTAACTACCATCCCTTTCGGAAAACACTGCGAAGCAGATGAAGTCTCACCCGAGGTAGAGGCAGAGGTGGTTGCAGGACTCATATGTCTACAACCTTAGCTGGTACATAGATCTATGATTCTAACACTTAATAGAGAACTCAAAAATTATCATTCATCAATATCCAGTCTTAGTTACAGCGTAGTTAAACCCTTATTACATAATATCACATTATTCATTCAGATCTAAGGTACTTAATCACTAAGCATACATACATAAGTCATATCTAACATCCATCCATATTATTAAGCACTAAGCATCAACAGATCTATTATCATTCATCTACATTAAAGAACTAAGAAAATAAACACACAAACACATCAATACATTGCACAAATCATATCAACACAACATGTACATGGTTCACCCACACCCTTGGGTTACGTCCACCAACTCTTCTCTTCTTTATTATCTTTGGTCAAGATTTTTACAGGAACATAGCATCCAAGTTCTACAACGCAGAAGACAGGAGATATGCGTGCACTCCACCAGATCATCCTTCTTCTAGCTAGGGTACATCACCAAGCCTTCACACAGTCTCTTACAGTTACTTGCACTAGCCTTGCAAGCCTCACATAGTATGCACAAAGCATTTACAACTCTTGATCGCATAGATCCAACTCTAGCACTTAGCACACTAGTATCTTCTTCCTTCCCCTTTATTACATCGCTTAGCTACTTATTTATATATTAAAAAATAGGCCTAAACATGGATAAACCCATGGGCTAACATCCCATACCCATTACATAATCCCAAATCCCAAAAAAGGCCCTAAAAGGGGCCTAGATCCCGTGATCTCCACTTTGTCTTGTGCTCCACCTTCGACAGCCTATAGAAGTCCCAAAATTAGGTCAAACATGACCAAGAATCCTCAAAACTTGGTCAAGGGCCAACAGACCCCCAACACTTACCTGTGACTCGTCCTGAGTCACTATGATCTAACTATTTCTACTTAAAAAGCCTCAAGCTTAGCTCGAGTTGCCTCGACTTGTTGTTGTGCCATGGCCTCTTGTTTAGTGAACTCTTGTATGAATGCTTCATTGACAGGTCCCTCTAGGTGTTGTTTAGCTCTGGTGATGACTTGCTCCAGTTCCTCTCCTCGACCTTCGATCTCTGTGAATAGTTGGTAAGCCTCATCTTGTATAGGTTGGATCCTCTGAGTTAATTTCATAACTCTGCTCTGAATAGTGTGGACCTGTTGCTGGGAAGTGTGCTGCTCTTGGGATCACTTCATTCTTTCCATAGCTGACAAGATATTTAACTACACCTGTATTGTCTCTTCTTGTCGCATCACTTCCTATAGTTGTGAGTCCAGTGCCTTCAATTCTGGATTCTTAGTGAGTCTCTCATATGTCTAGGCACTGTGATCACTCAATTGCTTGCATTCCAGGGTAAGTATTTTCATTCTTTCAACTGCACTTCAAGCAGTTTCTTCTCTTTGATCCCTTACACCCTGCAGGGTGTCGGGTATGGTGCAGAGCTCTAAGTCTGTTATTTTTTGTTGTAGCTACTAGATAGCTTCTGTGAGATGCTCTAATTGATGCATGACTCGGTATTTTGCCTGCGGTTCTAATCCTATCACATAATGGAGGGATTTGTTGACTGCTTCTTTCACTTTGAGTTGCTCTGCGAGCAACTATTCTTTTTCTTGTTGCATCTGTACTCTCTCTTCTTCAAAAATTTTCTTGGAGAGCAACGTTCTCCTGTTCTGCAACTCTGCATTGCTCTACGAGTACTCCTTGCTCTTTCTTAAGAGACTGGGTGGCTTGTTCTATCTCTTCTTGTGCACGATGAAGGTGAGCTTCAACCGCATTAGCTAGTTGGCAGAGTTGGGCTGGCTCATCTCCCAACTATGGTTCTCCTGATGGAAGGGTTGTAGTGGACACTGCGTGGCTGGACTGAAGGGCCTGTTGTACCCCTCAGAATTCGACCTTAATTATATCGTACATTTCCTTCTTCTTAGCTTATTGTTTCTCCATGATTTCCAGTGAAGCATCATAGGGCTGCTATGATGAAGTCAAAATCATCAGTAGTTAGCATAGTCTTCATCTTGGTCACAGTGGCTTTCGATTTATTCTGGGAAGAAGTTTTTGGGGAAAAAACCTTCCTCTTCTTCAAGGGATCAACCTCATCTCTGGGTGGTGTTACTTCACCTGGCTTGGTGTTCAGCTCCTTTTCCATTTATATCTTTGTCATCACCCCCTCGGACAGGTGATACTAAAGCAGTATTTCCTAAGGCACTTCTTAAATATTGGACCTCTTCAGTCTTCTTCATTCTGCTGGGTTCGGGCATATCATGCTATTTGTGCGTGGTCTCTAGGATATTAGGGTCAGACATATCTATAGGGTTTTTCAAAATAAGGAGGTGTTTTGAATAGTCCTTAGTGATCTCCTTAAGGTCCTCTTTCATGAGTTTGTAGTCCAACTAAAGTTGCTCCTTATGTTCATCGGCTCGTGTTGTAAGGTATATGAAGCGTTGATTTGTGCATAACTTCATTAGGGGTTGAAACCTCTGTAGGGTGTTCAGATTCATGCAAGGTTTATCTTCGATGGCTCTCTTCAGCTGGAGGTAATAGGTGTGAAAAAAAACATTCGACTGCTACTATTTGTTCATATCACTCGAGTACCAGAGTGTGGTGAAGTTCACAGCAAGTAGCTCAAACAGTTCAATATCTGGGAAGGTCGCACCTTCCAACATCTCCTGAGAAACCAAGGCGATGAGGATCAGGAGCCAACTAAATTGAAACTTTTAGCCCTAATCTTGTGCTTCACAGCAGTCTAGTTCCAGCTGATTAACTAGGTACTTCGCCCAATTCATCTGTAGGCCTTCCACGCACTTCCCCGCGAGGTTAACAAAAAAGCTGGTGACCTGCATGGGTCTATTCTCCCTTACTAAATTCTTGGCTATTAACTGGAAGGATAGGCGCACTGCGCCATTCTGGATGGAAGCTACCTTGTATCCTTGCATCCCCTTTTCAACATTGCCATATGTATCCTTGATCTCCTGTGCCAGTGCACGATCTGTGGCTTTTCCTAGATAGAACTCTTGTGGTTTGGGTCCATGCATACTTAGTCCCATGATCCTATGGATCAATGTCATATCGATTGTGATACAACGTTCTAGCCATAAGTAGCCTCCATGGTAACATGAAATCAATAACTTGTCACAGGCGTTGACTTCCTGGTGCCTTCCAATGTGTGGGATTTTCATTACGTTTAACAGGGTGGACTACGCGAGGTTCATCATCCATGTATGGGGGATTATCTTTGAGTTCTTCCTCTTCATATTGGTCCTATATTTATACTGGGAGAGCATACTATAGTTCTTGCGATCTCCAAGGTTGAAGTCACTGAACTTCAGTGCTGTGATCTTTTCCTCTTGTGCGTGAACTGTGTGTATCCCCTTGAAATATCTTGGCACACTATCATGACTCACTGTGTCGGCCAGAGGCGGGATGTAATCGAGCAATATGGTCGGGATCATGTTCGCATTTCCTAGGTCATCTTTGTGTTTGGTTATCTTTTCTGCTGATGGTCAGGATGGTCCGGCTCTGCAAGCATTCGACGAAGAGTCTTGCACTCCTCTCGTCAATGGCGCTTGTACACCGACAGACATCACTCTTTTAGACATGACTTTCTTATTCATGAGGTCAATGAGTACTTCCTTCACAGACTCTTCGAGTGCTCTAAGTTCTTCAGACATACACGCTCATGGTTGGATATCTCGGGTTCAAAGAGTAACTACTCAATGCAATGGAACAGATGGAAATAACGTGATGATCACTGTGAAAAATCAACTAATTTGCAGGCTTAGATAGTCACGATTGGAAAAAGTGTTCTCGTTGTGTGGCATGACAGGATAAATAGATAACTTGGCAACGGATCTCTTGCAACGGGTAAAAAGCCTTCATTAAATCAGTTATGTCCATTATGGCATGGTCCCAACGGTCTAATGGAAAAATTTCTAACCATAAATGCCTTTCTACCTATTTGGGCCATCGATCTAATGGTTATATTGTTCCCAACATCTATATTTCGTCTCCATGGGAAAGTGCCATGTGACGTAGTTCTGATATCCCGACGAAGTTCCAATTTTGCAAATTTTCCTTCTGCGAAGTTGCCTCTGGAACCTTCTGTAACTTTTTGATCTTAGCTCTCTTCTTACCTAGTTTTCTATCCTTCTTTCCAGTCAGCTTCATCTCAGGATTCCTTTTTCCATTCTGAATCTTATCTTCTTTTGGCAGAGTAACTTCACGATGGTGAGATTCTTTTCTAGAAATCAAGGGTAATACTTCATTTGTATCTGGAATAGGTACTTCAGTTTTCTGTAGGTATTCTAGTGTTATTCCCACTTCGACATCCAAGTCTTTGGTTTTAAATATCTTTTCTCGGTTCTCTTTTTCTTCAATCAAGTGTACGATCCTCCTAGTCATGAAATATTTCAACTCTTTCTTCTTTTGTTCTAAGACTTCTTCTTCTCTCTTTCTAGCCTGATCTCCTTCAATCCAAGGTTTTCCTAGTAACATAGCAAATGGAGCATTGTTCCCAATAAATTTAACAACTTCAAATTATTCCTCTGTCAAAGTTCCATGAGAACTCATAGATATCTGGGTAAGTCGTCCACATAGGGTTATCATCTTTCCTCTGAATAATCTTATTCCTCCCAATGAAGGAATCATAGCAGGCTCCCCTAAAAGTTTCCAAGTTCTTTCTGTCATGATATTCACCTGTGTTTCCTCATCTAGAACACAATCAATGTCGATGTCTCATATTCGTGTTTCAATGCACTCTTTTTCTTTGAGGATCTCTGATAAGATGATATGCCGGTGGTCATTCAAGGTTTCTATCATATGTAGCAATAATTTTTCTGATTATTTCTGGGGTTCTTCCATAATCTCAGTTGCTTGATTTTCCTTAGGGTTTTCTTGTCTCATATTCATCCTTTCAACCTTAGCAATCATTCTAGGGAAATCCAATACTTCATGGTACATAGCTTTGCAACAGAGGAAACTAGGTATTCTACCAGGGAATTTCTTAGCCAGATGCCCAGTCTTCTCCAACTGTAACAAAGGGTTAATCCTCTCTTTATCTTAAATGATCCCCAACCTTTCATGTACTGCACACTATCATCATGGTATCTAACCTGCAAAACATTCTTTCTAGGATCCTGCATCCATTTGTTAGTCCAAACATTCTCTCTATGCATAGGTATAACATATCTTTCACTATTCTTATCATATCTATTCATATCAAATCTTATTTCTACTATCAGTGCCCTAGTTTTCAAGATAGGAAAAATATTATCAAACATATCTAAATACATACTTTAGAAAAAAAAATTGCCACTAGTCTTATCTTTAGCAGAGCACAA
This sequence comes from Picea sitchensis, assembly GCA_010110895.2. Lineage (NCBI taxonomy): Eukaryota > Viridiplantae > Streptophyta > Pinopsida > Pinales > Pinaceae > Picea > Picea sitchensis. Next base: position 6,372 of record SNQJ01S0067361.1, on the reverse strand, counting down.
AGATTCCAGATCTAAAACTTTTCACTATTCTTACCTCTATCAGAGCACAAAGCGTTCAGATCTTACCCCTTTTCTTCAGATTAGACTTATTTTCTTAGCATAGAGCTTCACAGATCGGGTAGAATAATGTGCACTAGAGTGACATATCTACACACAAATCTTTCACAATTTCAGGTCAGGTCTTCACACAAAGCTTCTTTTTCCTCAGTTCCCAACAATCACAGTTTCAAGTCCTGACAACAGAACCATTTGTTGGCATAGGGGCAAACCCATGGTTCAACACTACAACAATGCACCAACAAAACCCTAACTATTGGCCCTTTTGGAAACACCTGCGAAGAAGATGAAGTCTCACCCGAGGTAGAGATAGGGGTGGTTGCAAGACTCAGATGTCTGCAACCTTAGCTGGGACACAAATCTATGATTCTAACACTTAATAGAGAACTCAACAATTAGCATTCATCAATATCCAGTCTTAGTTACAGTGCAGTTAAACCCTTATTACAAAATATTGCAGTATTCATTTAGATCTAAGGTACTTAAGCACTAAGCATACATACATAAGTCATATCTAACATCCATCCATATTATTAAGCACTAAGCATCAACAGATCTATCTATCATTCATCTACATTAAAGTACTAAGAAAATAAACACACAAACACATCAATACATTGCACAAAGCATATCAACACAGCATGTACGTGGTTCACCCCCACCCTAGGGCTACATCCACCAACTCTTCTCTTCTTTATTATCTTTGGTCAAGCTTCTTACAGGCACATAGCATCCAAGTTCTACTCCGCAGAAGAAAGGAGACCTGCGTGCACTCCGCTAGATCCTCCTTCTTCTAGCTAGGGTACAACACCAATACTTCACACAGTGTCTTACTGTTACTTGCACTAGCCTTGCAAGCCTCACATAGTATGCATAAAGAACTTACAACTCTTGATCACATAGATCCAACTCTAGCACTTAGCACACCGGTCTCTTCTTCCTTCCCCTTTCTTACATCACTTAGATACTTATTTATATATTACAAAATAGGCCTAAAAATGGGTAAACCCATGGGCCAACATCCCATACCCATTACATAATCCTGAATCCCAAAAAGGGCCCTAAAAGGGGCCGAGATCCCACGATCTCTGCTTCATCTTATGCTCCGCCTTCGACAGCCTATCGAAGTCCCAAAATTAGGTCAAACATGACCAAGAATCCTCAAAACTTGGTCAAAGGACAAAAAACGCCTAGTCACAGGGTACTCATGATGTAATGGAGGCCGTTGTGATGAGGCATCACCTACAAAAGAAAAGAATACAAAATTTAAATGAACTGTTTTTAAATATCATTGAACTAGTTCAATAATATTAAAAAAAACACCTGCAATGTCATTATTTACCTAGTGCACTAGTCGACACCGTTGGAATGGTTGCCCCTGCATTCTCATGTTCAACTGTATGAGCCTCAAGTACAACATTCTCTTCCATTGAGATGACAAACTTTATAAGGACAATCATAAATGTATAAGTAAAAAAAATAGAAGTACAAAATGTATAACTATGAAATTATTAAGTATATGATTAAAATACAACCATAGTATTGTCATGTGCCAGCTTGGTCGTAGTAACATCATGGGGCTGCACCCCTATGGAAAATTGGGACTGCATGGGAGAACCATCTTCTTGTTTCAAACTGCTATCAATGCACTGCTCTCCAATACTAGTGCATCCGTTGATAGTGTTGCTCCCCTGATTAAAAGAAATTTGTAAATATTAATAATATCCAACATGACTGTATTATATTAATAATAAAGGTTAATGTGGATTGAATTTTATTTACCTTATCCTGTAAAGTGTTCTTGGTATCTTCCCCAAGATTTTTCAATGTTCAACTACAACTTTATAGTTGTACTTGTAACCAATATCGAGGTCTTCCTCCATGGTTTCAGTACCATACTTGTCACCCTACATTACATAAGAGTATGTATTTTTAATGTTATTCACTGCAATTACCTAAACGTTTTAAAGATATACAAATAAGATATTTAGGTACTTACAATTCATGATTATAAATTCAAGTAGCCGCCCTGGCCTAGCCTGTGCTGGACATATTTGGAAATCCTTGATTTTGTTTCCTTTGACGTGTCAGTCAACCTATCATCAAAATTTTCAAGTATGTTAATATATACCACAATTTTATTTACATCTAAAAAAAATTGAAGGTATTGAATTGAAATTGTAATTTACCTTCTGGGACCAAAGGGTGTTTTTCCTTCATCTGTCAATTTCTTCTCTTTTGCGTCCTCAGTGAGGGCCTTCCACTCCCTATCTGGAATCATCGGAGGATGCTCTTACCTATCATTTTGTTTCAAGTGATTCCTATATGTTTCTCGTGTATATTTAAATATTGGCCAGCTATGGCGGTGGCCAAGGTCTTATTAAATGTGTCTACACCAAAAAGGATTTCGATATAATCCATCAATTATTTTTGGAGGTTGGAATTCTGGGAATTCCACCTCTCTCGTATGGTGGGCCCAAAAATCAGCAACACCTTATTCTCCAAGGACCTATAAAAATTGTTATTCCCTACATGCAAAATGATTACATGATTATTAATTTAAAAATAATAATTTAGATGATTTATATTTGTCTACATAAAGAACATGAAACAATTAAAATTTTAAAAATTACCTATGAATTTAACTTTCTTTAATGGAATCCCTTCCCCGTTGACCATAAATGTGCCCTTAAGGGTCCCTGTGTTGGTCACACGTCTTTCTTTAGGAAAATAAACCACACATTTCGTCAAATCATCGGCCCCATCTCTGTCACCACCTCCAGAGCCTACATGTGTGGTCGCTTCCTCGGTGTGCATGTTGTGTCTCTCACCTAATGGTGTGGAAGGTGGAGATATGAATAGTTGCATCCTGGTAGCTATACGAGGGCTTGCATCAGGACCCTATGGCATTCGCACAATGCCACTACTACCGACACCATCAATGTCGGTGCCAACAGTATCCAAAAATCTCTATATAAGAAAGAAAACATGTTTTCGTTTAGGTAATGTAAAAGTTAAAAGTCAAGCTTTCATAATTGATCATCTTATGACATGAAAATAAAACCACTTGAAATTATGGTTATTACCTTATATGTCTTAAGCCTTGTCATAACTTATTTGATCCTTTCTTCTACCTCAGGAGTTTGATCTAGAATATCTAACAAGTGAGCTAGTTGCTTGTATGCTTTATTGATCTTTTTTCTAATTAAAACCATAGGGTCGGGGGATTCATACAAATCTCTTTTACCGAGTGAATCATCATCAAAATCATGTTCTGAGGCTGATTTTGATTTACCATGATCATCCTACCAAATTATAGTAAAATTAGAACCATGATCATTATCATGAGAAATAAATTCAAATGTATGATAAATCCTCCCTCTTTATTGACATCCAAGGACGAATTTTATTGTTGACAACAAAAATAAGACACACTGAGTAAACACAACGAAGCTCTCCAAATGGGTTAACACCGTAAAGAACATAATGAAAATCATAAAATTTAATATTCATTTCTTACGGGTTTGGTAAATTAGTATACGTACCACCCCCATAATAGAAACATTTGTACCTATTCGATTCAAATTGTAATCAATCAATAACTCTTCCCCTGCAACTATTGATTTTATTGCACATAGGAATATACAGTTTCCTTCACGCCCCTCAAATATGCAATTGGGTCTCTTATTTGTGGTCATGGGTCATGTATTATTTATAAACCCTACAATATTCCCCATTGCTTTTGGCCTTCCATCAATATAGATAGTTGCTCCTTTATTTTGATCATTGTCTTTTAGTTGTATATAATTTGCAGCCAAGCCATATCTTCGCATACTTTTTGTATATTGGACTATTCGTATCCAATATTTATAGATATAACAGGGTCCAATGTACTCCATCAATTCAGTTATTCCATCGTAATAGAACTTTATGCCATCCATGGAAAATAGCCCCAAACCATGTAATGACAATGGAGCAATCTAGTATATCCTTTTGTTTACACAAAAATCAGTGTTTATTTCAGGAAGATCCTTGGGTATCCATCGTTTCACTATATGTTTTTACCTCAAGGGAACCTTGATATCATTTATGCTCTCATAATCATAAGAACATGATCCCCCTTTCACAAGAAAAATTTCCATGTGTCTATGGAATTTTCTTCTGATCTTCTCACCTCTAGTTGATATCCGCCTGTTAGACCTACTAGATGTCTCACTTTCATATATTCTACTTGAACTCCCCTCACTCAATGAAGATAGATCTGACAAATACATGTTTGCTTGTACGTCCTATAACACCATCAATGAAAGAAAGTGACTTTTAGATCTAGTTTATGCATGATAAGATTTCCCTAGAATGTTGAAACTTGTGGCATAAGCTTGATATCTTTTCTCTTAAATTGCCTAGTGGATTAGGGTTGTTAAGAAGTGAAATATCATCTATTGTTTCTATTGTTTTATTATATTTCATATCATCCCTAAGGATGTAAATTCTTTGGGACTATATCTGGGAAAATCTAGGAAAGAGGTAAAATTTCTGAAGTTCAAGACACAAAGTTTCTAATTTAGAATTTCAGCGGAATTTTTAATTGAACTTTTTACATAAAAATTTGTTTTCTAGAGTCAATTACACAAATTTTTTTTTCTGCTAGAACCCAACAAGATAATGGTGGTGTTGGATTGATGCCAATGTGGCATCATTAGGAATAGTGTTGGGTGGTATAACAATGCGTCTACACAACTAAATTTTGGAGGTGAATTTTGATTTCTTGGGATTAGTTAAATTATTCCATTGGTGCTTGACATTTATTTGTTGAGAAAAACTAGTGCATTTATTGTATATATTGTTGAACCCTAGTAAGAATTCCAATGGTCACAATTTTAATGTCTAGAAGTTGTTAAACAATTGAGAGAGGGGGGTGAATCAGTTGTTACTGTGCTTAAACAACTATGCCCATTTTAAACTCTTTATAGAACACTCAATGACGATCACAATAATGAAGGGAAGTAAGCAATATAATATTCAACATCAATCACACACATGAAATATACAGAGATAGATATTTCCTAAGGAAACCAATAAAAGGAGAAAACCTCTTCTTCTTGATATGATAAGTAATCTTTATTTTCTGTACATTATCATTCTTATGAGCACCAACTCATTGTGAGGCTATCACCTCTATTTTACAAGCTGCAACTTGCTGAGAGCACCAAATATCTGGTTTCTCTAGCACCCACTAGAAGCTAGTGCCAACTCCCTGAGTGTTCCAACACCAACTGGATGGAATCACCAACTTCCAGTCACACAGGCACCAACATGCATAACAAAGAACAATAGTTCTCCCTTGCACCACCCTACCACCTTAGTTTTTCGGGCTGCAACTAGATGGAAGCTACAACTCCCTGTGTTCAAGCACCCACTTGAAAATCTGAGGACAACTGTCCTTCCTAGAACCTCCCTACCACCCTGAATATAAAATATTTTCTTACTAGACTCTATTACAGTGATACAATATTTATCAATGGCTTACAAGTCTCATCATTGTTCTGCTACATTGCTCTGCTCTGCCTACATCAGTTTCTTTTTGCTCACATCTCCTTGAGCTTTATTTTCTTCTGCTTTGTCTATGAATGCGCACCTAAGATTTCTCTTCCTCTCTCAGATAATCATTTCTTCTCTATCTCTTTCTTTAATGTGTTATGCTCTGTGTATTATTTCCATTCAATGTGCTACACCTCTTCTGTGCGTTTCAACTCTTTCACACAACATGCTTATACCCACATGAATAACTCTCAACAGAAGCCACCATATCTTCTTTGTTCTATGAATATTTATCATGCCAAGTCCTATGCCAGAGAATACACGCAACTATTTTTCCTCTCTAGTGATCATCCTGAGTCTGTTCTTCATCAGTGGTCATTATCCTGAGATTCTTCGGATTCTTTGGAAGTTACAGTCTTCAACGCATTTCCATCTGTCAATTATCTAAATGATGAATCTTCACTTCACTGGAAGTTACCTCAAGACTCTTCGGCTCCTCTGGTAGTCACCCTACAACTCCTCGAATTCTCTGGAATATGCAATCACTTCATTCTGGCAGTTACTGGGAAAAATTTTGTTCGTTCATCCCTTTGGCACCTTTTCCCTTTCTGAGAAATCTACACAGTGGGTGCTATCTTTTCTAGCTAAGCCACTTCCTTTCACATTGTTGGAAATATGGCTACAACAGAGATGACGCAGATGATCAAGGTTGTCATTGATGGCAATCGATTGTTTATGAAGAACAGATGCTGAAACATGCTGCAACACAAATGC
>SNQJ01S0067359.1:64105-84213 GCA_010110895.2 Picea sitchensis | reverse complement strand
AATTAGCCCTGCAAGAAGTCGAGATGATGTCACAGTCACTCTAGCTTCTTGGGAATATCCAGTAGACTTTTTAGTCATCTATTCGAAATCATCCACGAAACCAGGACACCCTGTGGTTCTTGGCCACCCTTGGCTAGCCACAACAGATTCCTTTATCAGCTGTCGGTCTAGTGAGATGACTATATCCAATGGCACACATAGCCAAAACCTTTTCCTCTTCCCTCCTGCCCAACCAGCACATGAACTACCTATTTAGTTAGAAAACCCTTATGGAGAGGAAGATTACATCAGACCTTTGTTAACACTTGAACAAGTAAGAGGAATACAAGAACAATCAGATGAACAAGTCTTAATCTTATTTTTGGCTGACACAAATTGCATTGAATACCCAAGGTCTTTTGCATAATTGTCACATATTTTTAGTTCCGAATTTCAACAGACTTGGCACCCTGATATCACTCAATTATATACTTTATCACCAGCCTCCTTAGATAAGGAAGAAACTACTGAACTTGTTGAGATTATCTCAGGAAAACCTTTGTATATCAATTTGATGCCTTAAAGAAAATTTGATGCCTTTGCATGGGATTATGCAGACATGAAAGGAATTCACCCTGACACATGCACACATCATATCTATACTAATGACCAAATCAGACCAGTTAGACAGCCTCAGTGAAGGATGAATCCAGCCCTTAAAGATATTGTAAAAGAGGAATTGCAAAAACTCCTTCAAGCCAATCTCATATACTCCATTTCAGATAGTCAATGGGTATCTCCACTTGTCATAGTTCCCAAGAAAAATGGTAAGTGGAGGATATGTGTAGACTTCCGGGAGTTAAACAAATATACCCATAGGGATTATTTTCCCTTACCATTTATTGATCAGGTGTTGGATACCTTGTCCGAAAAGAAGTATTTTTCGTTCTTGGATGGGTTTAGTGGTTACAACCAGATACAAATAGCACCCAAAGACTAGGAGAAGACCACTTTCACCTACCCTTGGGGCACATATGCTTATAGGGTGCTCCATTTCTGACTTTGAAATGCCCCAACCACTTTTCAAAGAGCTTTCCTAGCCATTTTCTCTGACTTGACCAATGATTGTGTGGAAGTATACATGGATGACTTTATAGTCCATGGACAAGACTTCCAAGAAGCATTGACCAATCTAGAAAAAGTCTTGATTAGGTGTAAGGAAACTAATCTTTCCTTAAGTAATGAAAAATAAAAAATGATGCTCACTGAAGGTATTGTTTTGGGACATCACATTTCTGGTTCTGGAATGAGAGTTGATCTGGAAAAGATTTATATCATCACACAAATCATAATACCTTCATCATAAAAGGAAGTCCACAACTTTTTAGGACATGCTGGCTTCTATAGAAGATTCATTCTGAATTTTACAAGCCTAGCTACCCCTTTATTCGAATTCTTATCTAAAGAAGCCGAATTTAAGTGGGATGATGAATGCTAAATATATTTTGAAATTCTAAAACATAAATTGTCAACTACCCCTGTATTAAGAGGACCAAATTGGTCCCTTCCTTTTCATATCTGTACCGATGCCTCAAACACAGCCCTTGGGGTAGTCCTTGGACAAAGAGAAAATCAAATGCCATATGATATTTAGTTCGTCAGTAAAAATCTGTCTCCAGCTGAAGTTAATTATACGGTCACAGAAAAAGAATTGCTAGTTGTAGTCCATGCTATCAATAAATTTAGACACTATATTACAGGATATCAAGCTTGTGTACACACTGATCATTCAACCATCAAATTTTTAATGAACAAACCTGTAACAAATCCTAGAGTTACACGATGGCTCTTATTATTACAAGAGTTTAATATCAACATTATTGATAGACCTGGTAAAGATAATCTTGTGGTTGATTTCTTATCTAGAATTATTCATCTAGGAGATAATGCACCATTAGAAGATAACTTTCCTGATGAAAATTTATTTTCTATTTCTACATTCACTCCATGGTATGAAGATGTTGCTAACTATCTTGTGATAGGGAAGATGCCTCGGAAATTGTCTCCCAGAGAAAAACAGAAAGTAATTCAACTAAGTGCGAATTACATGTGGCATGATGATTGCCTCTACAAAACAGGACCAGATTTGGTGATCAGGAGATGTCTAAGGGAAGATGAAATTCATGATATTTTGCAAGCCTACAATGATGGTCCTTGTGGAGGACACTTCATAGACAAGAGAACCACTTACAAAGTTCTGCAATCTGGTTACTACTGGCCCCATATTTTCAAAGATGCTAAAACCTATGTATCCAATTGTGATGAATGCCAACGAATGGGTAAGCCTACTGCACGAGACCAAATGCCACTTCAATCCCAAGTAGTTATTGATCCTTTCAGGAAATGGGCATTAGATTTTGAGGGCCCATTAACACTGCATCTAAAAATAAAAAGTATATACTTGTATGCACTGACTATGTGACTAAATGGGTTGAAGCAAAATCTTTACCAGCTGCAAGTGAACAATCAGTGGTAGATTTCCTTTTTAATGATATATTTACTACATTTGGTGTACCTCGAGAAATTTTGACTGATCAGGGAAATCAATTTACCTCTCATCTAGTCAAAGATATTATAGAACACTACCAAATCAAACACAAGAAATCTACACCCTACCATCCAAAGGAAAATGGATAAGTAGAATCTACCAACAAAGTTACTAAGTCCATTCTTACCAAAACAATATAGCTTCACCATAAGGATTGGGCTGACAGATTATTAGAAGTCTTATGGGATTATAGAATCACCTGGAGGAATACAATAGGACATACACCCTATGAGTTGTTGTATGGGAAGTAGGTGCTTCTTCCCATAGAATTCCAGATGAAAACCTTCAGGACTGCAGTACAAGTTAGCATGAACTTGGATGAATCCCAACAACAAAGACACTTGCAGCTTAATGAGTTGGATGAAACTAGGTAGGAAGCACTTCAAAGAACTACCCTCATTCAAGAACAAATAACAAAATGGCATGACAAGTATCTCAAAAAGAAAAATTTTCAACAAAGAGATTAGGCCCTACTGTATGACAACAGATTCAAGAACTTCAAAGGTAAGTTAACTACCTATTGGATGGGACCTTATGAAATTGACACTGTCTACGATAATGGTTCAATCAGGATAAATACAATTGATGAACAACAGACACCACTACTTGTGAATGGTCACTGGTTGCAAGTTTACAACAAACCCCTGTCAAAAGAAGAATTCCTGACTCGTATACTACAGAATTCAAATATGCATATGATCAGTAAGGAAGGCGACTCTCCTACTAATCCACATTGATTGATTGGTTTATTTGAAATTTTTGTACATAGGTGTGGATCAAATTTTGTTAATAAGTTGAAGGTAACAAGATATTCTTACCTCCTTTTGTTTTACTTTCGCAATTTTTTTATTTTTTTTGTAAGTAATTTTCTATAATTTATTTGATCCTTCATGAACTTGCTAAACATCAGTTTGTAAACATCAACAATATTTTGTTCTACTTTGGTACCAGAAATTCTGTTCTGGTCTAGTGCCAGCAGTCCGGTACCAACAGTTTGATACCTGTTTGGTACCAGAAGTCTGTCCTTCTACAGTACTATCAAGACACATTACCTAATTGAAAAATCATACTATGCATATTTCAAAATCTCATGTCAATTAATCTGAAGTACGAAGCCATGAAAACAACCACTTAAGCTGGAACCAAGAAGTCGAATGCAGTATCAAATGGCAGCCCTTGTGAAGCAATAATTTCTTTTGGTTCTGTTGACAACTAAAGGGAAGTATTTTAACTTCTTTTGGTTTTGTTTCTTAAAAACAAAATAAAAAGAGGGACACAATATTTACCTATGATTTCTCAAAGAACCATAATCCGCTTCAAAGACTAGAAGTTGCCTTTATCTAGTATTTCAACATGACTTAAAGGAAAAAAATATATTAGCCTATAAGTAACTATCTCACCCTAACCAGACTTCAATAGTATTCATTGGATTATATTATTAAAGAGTAACATATGAGTATATGAACACTCTCTACCATGGGCACACTAGCAAATCTTTTATGGGAGAGGATGTACCAGTACCCTAAGGAAACTTTAGGTCATTCTTTTATGGACAAATTCAAACAAAATTATACATTTGGATCACTCTAAATAAATACTGTGCATAAAAAGTTATTTTTCCTTCAGACAAATCTTTAAAAGACATTCAAAAGGAGAGTATATGCCTTCCAACCCAATACCATCCTAGCCTGTAAAAAGGTTTTCAGACGAGCCTCCCCTGTCACCATGCAAAGTACTCTTTAATAAAAAGAAAAATAGGTGACTATGGCCAAGAAGCCTCTGATGGAAAAAGGGTTTAAGAGACTAACCCACCGGGATACTGAACAAGTCTATTGGCAACTGGTACCGGTCTGTGGTGTGACTAGGAAAACCCATCAGGGTACTAAACAGGCATGTTGGCAATGGGGCATTCTTATTGGGGAAGGAACCTATCACTTATTATCACAACTACCCCATCAAAGTACTGAACATGCTTGTTGGCAGTGGGTTCTGGTTGCAAAATGTCTCATCTATACTTGTCTGATTGAAAAAATCACTTTTATCATCCAAAACAAAAAGAGCAAAGGTCATTATTGGCTTTCATGAGATACAAACTCTAGATTAATCAACAACATAATTACTTCAAGAAAATGTCCATTTGAGAATCAACCTAAGTCAACTTACCGGTCTGACATCTAAAGCCTACCTTACCTAAGAAGGAAACTTCTTAAGAGTGGAGCCCTAACTAGGGAATCTAATCTACTTACACTATGAAATTTATCTATAACATCCAATGATAGTAAATCTCTAAAGAAAGTTAGGTGGGATCTATCTGTTCTTCTAGAAAACATATAAATATTCCCCTATTTCACTGCTGAATGCTACCTTTGTCAATAATCATAAAAAGAAGGGCAATTTCACTTTTTTTTAGGTATTAGATCATATGCTAGGTGATAAATGTACTCCTGGAATTTGATTGGTTTCTTTTTCTCTTATCATCTTTTCTCCATTATGATATAAAATGTTGAATCTTCTTGCATACAAATATACAACATCTTTGGCATGGGGGAAGGTCAAAGAGCCCCTTCAGAACTCTTTTTCAGACTCACATGATCACCCTGTAGAACCAAATACAAAAGAAGATAAGCACAGAATAAAAGAAGTACAGGATATTCCCGTACCAAGTTTTCAAGAGACTTCAGTCTAAAAGGATGAATTATGACAATTTACAAGTAGTCACACATGTTATGGGTATTGATCATACAAAGGTAAAAGAAAAGGTAACATGATATTTATTTTCCTATGCTCATAAAACTACAATAAGTATGAAAATATATACTAGATCTTATGACCTTAGTATTAAAACCATGCACCTATCCCTCATACCCATATGCCTAAACTTAATCAATCCTCTCATAGTGCTCGAACATGGCTAAGGGCAAAATCACATCAAAATATGAAGCATGTCTAGTAATGATAAGCCACGAATATATTTCATCCTTAAGAAATTCACGAACCTATCTTATGTCATGAACCATGATCCAACATCAAATTCACCACCTGAAAGTCTAATCACTTATCCCAAAATGATTCTTTGACACCCAACATATTTTCCTCATCATTACAGTAATGGGTAGAAATGAAATGGCTTATCTGGGTGGCGAAGCCATCCAGATAAGCCTCACCTGGTCATAAATTTTCTTTGCGGCATCCTTACTTAAACTTACCATTCACATTATCAACACCATCACCATATTCCCCTTTGTCATAAGATTTCTCCAGTCCCAAGCCTACTCCTCTCCGGTACCAAACCCTTACCCTCATCAATTGACTAAACCCTTGTGCTATAGCTCAATCCTTTTTTTCACAACTTATAATGATGGTCGTTAGTAGACACGAACCGGTCTTCCAAATTTATAGAGAAACCAAGGAGTTCCAATTATGTCAAGAAAAATATGCTAGATCAAGATGGATGCCATTTCTGGAAAAATTCATAGGCTGGCATGAGAAGATATCTCATGAATTTATTCAGGGTTACGATGGAGAGATTGCACATATAGGAAATCTATAACTGGAAATTAATGAAGCAACCTTAAGGGAGGTCACGGGAGTACCTAATAGAGGATCCAAATACTTCAAAGGTGTAGGAATCAACAAGGAAATGTGCCAACTATTCTTGAAAGAAGACCATCAACACCCTGACTAGAGAAAGGGGATCCCTAGGAACTATATCAAGGAAGAGTATCATTCAATGATTACTAGTCTTCAACAATGTGTCACTTGTGAGGGAAGGTATGTTGTGACCTTCATATATCATATTAGGCTTCTATTACGCTTTGAAGGAGGCTCTGAAATTGATTTCCCATCTTTTCTATGGATGAGTTTGAACAAAATGGTAAGAGGTGTTAAAATCCATCAAAGCTGAAGACCAGCATTTACCATCAAGGTCTCATTAAAATGTTATTTTTACATGAACTTAGGAAATAGAGGATTAGTTGGAAACCCTTATCACACAACACCTTGCTTCCAGAGAAAACAAACCTATGGAGGAAACCCGGCATGCTCCAAAGAAAATAAGGAACCTCAAAAGAAAATGGGAAAGAAGGATAAGACAACTCCACCATCATCTAGGGCAGTGAGCCAACACGAAAAAGTTAGTAAACAAGCAGGGCCCTCTTCTACAGTCAATAAGACTTTTAAAATCTCTGAATCAAAAAATAAAAACAAATTAGTAGAGGATACTTCAACATTGGTAGTTGAGAAAAAGGGTCATCGGACAAAAATGATGAAGAGTATGGCTTAGAAACTAAGAAATAAGCGATCCTATGGCATAATCCCCTGTCACCATTTCACATTTAGAGAGGAAGAAAAGGAAGCCTGTGAGTACCCTTGATCCGTTACCTCCTTGTAAAAGAACCACAAGGGCATGGAAAGAAATAAAAACAATGCGTTAGTCCTCATGCAGGGGAAGATCAATCGATCTTACCTCCCCTTGAATTGCTCAGGTCAAGATGAAGCATCCTAGTTTGATGAGGAACAAGCCATTATTACACTTTATGTGGGATGAGGGAGGAAGTGAAGAGCATGAATCTAGATAACAGCAACGCTAGAATCAACAAAGGCCTTAACAAAAGAACAAATGAAGAAAAAGATTGGGGGACTACCGAAACAAAATCAGGAACTCCAACAAGAAGTGAAGAAATACCAACTCTTGGACATGTATATCAAAAGGAAAATGAGCAATTGAAAGCAACCAGCGAACAACTTCAAGATGACCATGAAGAGACTTCTAACAAGATCAAGAAGGTACTACGAATCCTACAATACGTTAGGGTCATAAAAAGGGAGTTTAAAGAAGATGCCTCAACCATCAACATCATTGATCCACCAGTAAAGAACACAATCTCAAGTTTTGAAAATTTTTGGGTTTTGTTTTCAGTTATGGACATGCAATGATTTGTAGCATGGGGAATGTTGAGACCGGAAATTGACATCTCCATTACCCTATTATGCTCTTCATCTATACCTTTTTGTCCTACCTAAAGCTTGAGTGAATGAAAAGAACACTACCATTAGCCGATGATAAGGTCATAAGGTAAAGTATGGTTAATTCATGCATTGTGTGGTTTATTGAGAATAGGAATTAAATATTTCATGTACTAATGCTTCAATTTTCCATGTACAATCTTTGACCTCTAGATAAATCCATCCTTCCTGTACCATCTCATATGTCCGGTACTTGTGAACCAAGACTGTCGTTGTCCGAATCTAGTACCAAACACATCCGGTACTAAATCTCATTTGTTGTGACCTGGTACCAATGGCCATGGACTCTCGTGATCTGGTACCACTGACGTCTTGTCGTGATCTGGTACCATCTGCCTATTACGATCCGGTACCAATATAGAGAGCGTAATGTACCAAGTTTAGTCGGATACTTAAGACAATTGGTGGATGTTTATTTTCTTTAGCAAGGCTATGTTAGAATAGTTTGTTGATTGTCTCATCCTCATGTAGTTCGTGTCATGATGATGAAGCTTAGAATCATCCTCATGCACTTCGTGTCATGAGGATGAAGCTAAAATATGTAACTGAATAATTAAATTTAAACATTTGACTGATTTGCAAATCACTTCACTTCCTTGTGTTTCACGACTAAGAATGTTTAAATAGTCGTGGCAAGGATGGTGGAAGGGAGAGTTAGCATATTACCAACATGTGAAGTAGTGTGTGATATTGCAGAACATATTCTGAGTGAAGACTAATAGAAGAACATCATTTATCTCCATGTCTTGATTGTCTATGATTGAATATGAGTTGAGTTGTTAACAAAAGTTTTATTTTATGTTTTGAGATTTGAGTGAGAGTAATGTGTGGGTTGAAAACAAGCTTACTGTAGACTTTAGTAGCTGACATGTTGAAGTGACAAGGGCCCACCTCCCAACAAAGGTCAACATCTTCGTAGATTACCATTAGCATTTGTATTCAGTAGTGTAAATGTTAAATTAGCTGAAGCTTTAACTCTGTTAGATGATAGCAGTACAACTTAGACTAGGATTTCCATTATATGATTGCTTAGATATCTTTACTCACCCTACTTTTGCATATGATCTATTTTTATGAATTTTATTTTCTTCTATAGACATGAATGTTGGCAGCAGTAGTCAGACATATTTGAAGGAGAACTAGTGAAGTTCACAATAGCACATTGTGAACCACAACATACTCAATATATTGACTGTTGAACTACCCATGCTATGTCTTGATGATTGATGTGTGATTTTCCCTTTCAGAAGTGTGGATTGCATATTTAGTTTTCTGGACCAGATAACAGATTTGATCTGTCAATCCAACTCCATATCATACTTGCATGTGCCATAATGGAGTAGATAGCCTCTCTGTGAAATACAACCAAAGTGCATTGCAGTTTGCTATTTTGATTTGTTTATAGCATGCATAATCTAGCTTAGTTCTATACTCATGACATTAGAAATTACCTTTATTACTAGTGTCTTGTAACTCTGTTTATTACGAATCCCGGATTGATAATTAATGAGTGCATTATAATAAACATATAAGCAACACAACACACTCCTCCACACGGGGGAGTGTAGGGGGTGTTACCCTCCTTCTGGGGGTTTGGGGTAGAATCCCCTGAAGGAAAAAATTCCTTGTAAATGTATATTGTAATTTCATAGTAAATATGGACCATTCATTATAAGGTCGTGTATCTAATGGTATGAGTTATGTTAATGTTTTTTTCCCTAGAAGGAAACCCTCTTTTATGAGGGAAATTTATTGCGGCTATGTATTATTGTGAATATTGTATTTTGAGTGAGGAGACTTTGAGAGAAAGAAGAGGAAGTTACAACGGGTGTGTTGTAGGTTGTATCCCTTCATTTGTTGGATAACAATAAAGGAAGGAACTATCAATTTATCTGGTGGATGTAGCCCACAATGGGTGAACCATGTATATATGTGTCTCTATTGTATTGTGTATCATTTGTGTTTTATTTATGCATTTATTTTATTTTATTGCTCTGCGATCCTGGTTTTCTAACAATGCATTTGATTTTGAAGTATAATAGATGGATGTGAATACATCATTCCTACATGGGGATCTGGAAGAAGAAATCTATATGAAGCAGTTATAAGAGTTTTTTGTGTAGGGAAAGAAGGAGTTGGTATGCAAATTGAAAACATCTCTATATGGTTTAAAACAATCACCAAGGATGTGGTATAAAAATTTGATACTTGTATGCTCGGACTTGGATTCACAAGAAGAAAATAGAATAATTGTGTATATTTTAAATTAATTTGTGATCATTTGATTTATTTTCTCTTGTATGTGGATTCCATGTTGCTGATGGGAAACAATTGGGAGATTATCCAAGATGTGAAAACTCATTTGTCCTCTAAATTTGACATGAAGGATATTGGTGCTGCAAATTTCATTTTGGGCATGGAAATTAAAAGGGATTGGAAAAACAAGAAAATTTGGTTAAATCAGAGAAAATGTATTGAGACAATATTACAAAGGTTCAATATGTAGGAATGTAAACCGGTCAGGGTCCCTATTCTTGGAGGTGTAAAGTAATCTACAACTCAATGTCCCAAGAAACAAGATGAGGAGGAGCACATGTCTCATGTTACATATGAAAGTGAATTTGGTAGTTTGATGTATGAAATGGTATATACTAGACTAGACATTGCACATGCACTTTGAGTTATGAGCAGGTATATGTCAAAACTAGGGAAAGAGAATCTGACAAGAGTTAAGAGAGTTTTTAGGTATTTGTGTGTCGCTACTAGTTATGGATTGTGCTACCAAGGAAGACCAGGTTTGGATAGAGTGTTGGAAATACATTTCTTTGTGGATATAGACTAGGATGGAGATGTGGATCATAAAAGATATACAAGAAGGTGTGTGTTTAATCTGTTTGGAGGAGCAATCAATTGGATGAGCAAAATCCAGTCTATAGTGGAACTTTCAACTACATAAGTTGAATACATGGCAACCACTCATGCAAGCAAGGAAGCAATTGTTGGACATATTTTCATTGATGTCAAAAACCCTGATGCACATGAAGCATGGAAGGAAAATCACAGTGCAAAAACATGATCATGATCGAAATCCCGACAGGAAAAAACAAGATCGCTGGATACACAAGCTCTGGATCAAGGGTAGGGATTGATTACAGAATGTGAAGGGAGAATTAAACTACACATTATTTAAAATACCAAAATTATTCTAGATCATCAGATCTCATCGACTCAAAAATCGACGATTATGGTTGATCCCCCAAACAATCAAATTAAGTTGTGATCATTGGATACACAAGTGCCAGATCAAGGGTAGGGATTGATTTTGGAGCGCGAAGGAGGAATTAAACTACATGTTATTTCCAATCCCATAATTAGTGTAGAACATCATATATCATAGATTCAAAGATCAACAACTGTGATTGACCCACCAATAATTTCACAACTTCGATTGCAGAGTTTGGGAGACGAACTAAACCACACACAAGTTATGGTTTTGCAATCTACATCGACCATTGGATCGAGTTAAGTGGAAGGATAGGATACGAAAAAACTAAGACCACCCGATATGAAGTCCTGAAGTAAATGAGGACCTCCTGATCTATTCAGTGCGTGCCAAGGTAGCAGTGATCAATTTTGACGCTGACCATTTCAGGAGAAAAGGATTGAGAACAAGTAATATCACCTGAAGTTTGAAGTCCTGAAGTAAATGTGAACCGTCTAATGTGAAGAACACTTCGGGAGATATCAGGACCATCAGATCATTTGTAGTGGAAGGACAGAGTAAGCAACGAATGTCCCCAAAATAGACGTAAGTTGTCTGATTCGAGGAAACACTTCGGAAGATATCCTGACCATCGGATCAAGGAAAGTAGAAGGATAGGATAAGCAAGGCCAAAGGCCCGAGATCCTGAATAGCTGAATTCCCAACAACCATTGCATCGTGTTAAGACTTTTGTTTCGAGGTAAATAATGGCCATTGGATAAAGTCAAGTTACTTGAGGGTTACACTTTAGGGAATATCAATTCAGAAGAATTAGGAAGTGGAGAAATCGAATTACCCGAAGTCCCAAAGGTCGAAGTCCCAAAGTGGACATGAGTCATCCAATCAAAGGAACACTTCGGGAAGTATTCTGACCGTTAGATCAAGGTGAAGAACATGTGCCACATGAAGAGATCTACGTCAGCAAGGACATGTGGCATAATCAAATGATGACAAGTGTTAAAGACTCATATATACTTTAGGCATATGTAATCCATGAATATAAGTGACATGTGGAAGCCACTTAGTTAGTGTGACATCAAAAAGTGACATCAGTAAGTTACGTCACTCTAGGAGTTTTCACTTTGGGATTTTCACCACCAGCAAACACCCAAAGTCTCAAAGGCCGAAATTCCGAAGTGGACTTGAGTCATCCATTCTGAAGAAAACTTTGGGAGTGTTCTCAACCATTGATCAAATACAGTGGAAAGATGGAATAATTGGAAGTTTCAACTGACAAAAAAATGTATCCACCATTTTATGACTTATTTGGCAGGTGATCACTCTGAAGGAAATTGGAACAATGATTATCCGAAGCCCCAAATTCTCAAAATAAATGTGAACCGTTCACTCAACTATAGATTAATTCATGATCGTAGATTTGTTCAAAACCTTTGGACAAGCTAGGATAATCTGATTAACATAAGAACGGATGTTGATCGACCGATCTGTTTCATTGGAATCTGATTCGAGAGATTTGAAAGGTTGTAAAGGCATGATGTCCCAAAGTATCTAGTACCAAAGATCATGGTCCCAACACTTGACATATGGGGGATAAATTAAAAAGGGTGAAAGAAGATACAATGCTTAAATTACTAAGCCCGTGGTTTTGCGCCATTGGTCACATGAAAATGGGTTGAAGGAAGCACCTTTGCAAAAATCGGTTTGTGAAATATTTGCAAAGACATGGAATCAAGTTAAAAATAAATTGATCCATACCTGTGATCGATTTATGAAAAATAGGTCAGATGGTTTTTAAAATGATGTGTGGTTATGAAAATTCATGTTAATGATTGTGTTACTTAAAAACAAGGGTTATGTAATATTAAATGAACAAACATGTTGTTTATGAAGAGTTGTGTTGAAAATTTTAAAGGATTATAAATATGCTGAGATGTGAATTAGAAAAGAGTGTATTTCAGTGTCTTATTGAAGATCAAGAATAGAAGGAGACAGAGAAACAATTATGGAATCCAGTGTTTGAAATAGAAGACCTTTATTGGATTGCGATAGATACATTGAAGATTAAATGACAGAAGAAGAGAGAGGAGAAATCAAGACATTATACATAAGTTTTCTATAGTCATAAATTAAGGGTGGTTTGGAGGTGCTAGGGCAGGTTGGACCCTGCAGGGGAGTAGGTGCTTCCTTGTCAGTTGTAGCTGATTAAATAGGGGATGAAACCTCCTACTAGTTGGAGCTGCTGAACAAGGGTTTGGGTGCATCCTGATCAATGGGTTTTGATCTAAGAGGATGAACATATTCCTTCTATGTAAATTTTAAGCATAATTTTGTAGTTAATAGAAAAGTGTTTGTGGTTTTCCCAATTAGGTTCCACGATAATTTGTTTTGTTAAAATATTGATTGCATTAAAAGAAAAATTGATAAAAAATTTGTACTATCACTAATTCACCCCCCCCCTCTCTCAGTGATAGGATATGGTCCTTCAATTGGTATAAGAGAGGGTCTCTTCATTAAAGGTTTAAATCACTTGAAGAGAAATATACATCGGAATGGATCAACAGTTGAAGATGTCATTAAAATCCCCCTATTTTATGGTGAAGACAATGTTTTCTACAGTGTTAGAATGAAAATATATCTGATGTCCATTGGACTAGAAGTATGGACATTAGTTGAAAAAGGATATGATGTTCCAAAAGTCACTCCCATAGAAGCAGAAGACAAGAAGAAATTTTGGGAACATGCAAAGGTTGTAAACAAACTATAAGCTGGATTGAGTAAGAAGATCCTTGCTAAAGTAATAAAATGTAAAATTGCAAAACAACTCTCGGATAAATTGGAAACTATATATGCAAGAGATTCCAAGGTAAAGAGGGACAAACTTTAGACTCTCAAAGTACAATATGAAGGTTTAAAAATGAAGGATGAAGAAAATATATCAGAATACTTCGAAAGAGTTGATAATATTGTTAATGCAATCAGAGGTTTGGCAATAGATGTGTAATAAAATGAGTTAATTGAAAAGATACTAAGAACGCTTCCTACGATGTATAATCCTAAAGTGTCCACTCTTGAAGATAGAGAAAATATAGATCAACTCACCATAGATGAATTGTATGGAATCCTCACAGCATATGAGTTAAGATTAGGTCATGAGAGCCTCCCAAAAGGAGAGTCATATTTCAAGGTGCTCAAGAAAACAAAAAATTAGAAGCAAAATCCCCAACCCATCCATCATGAAGAATCTAATGTAGAATAAGCCAATTTTATTAAAAAACTTCAGAAAGGATAAGGGAGGTACAAATGCAAGATACCTTTCAACTTTTTTAATTGTGGCAAGGTTGGCCACTTTGTAGCCAAGTGTCCCTATCCCAAGGAGGACCCTGAAGAGGAAGAAGACACAAATAAACAATACAAGAAGAAGGGAAAGCACAACTACAAGAAAATGTTTTACAAAGGGAAAAATATATTTTACTTAAAAGAAGAAAACAACCATTCATCAGAGTCTAGTGACAGTGATGAAGATGAATTCCTTTTTATAGGTATTGAAGAGCCTAATGAGATAGAAGAAATTGATCATGAGGAAGAGTCAGAAGATGATGTAGAGGTTAATATGGAAGAATAACTTCTCAGTGCCTTGGATGAATTAAGAAGATAGAAAACCAGATATAGATAGCTGAAAAGTTTTGTAGTTGAATTTGTTGAAGTATATATATTTATATATAATGGATTGAATTAAGATTCATTCTATCAAGTTGGTGCCTATTTACAAGATGTGTCTTGTATGAGGATTGGATTCCTCATTTCTCAGTCGGATCTAAGAACTACAAGTTGGGTTTTGTAACAGAGAGTTGGGTCTCTCATAGTTATTTGAAGATGATATTCAAAGATTGATCTTATGTATTCATTCAAGTTAAATAAATAAATAAATTATTTATTCTTTTATATATTGGTTGAGAAAATGAAATAAATATACGTTGTTCAGTTAATTCAAGAAAAGTGGAAAATTGTCCAAATTTTTGTGACACTGATTCACCCCTCCCCCCTCTCAGTTTAAAGTGCCCATTTAAACAACAATATGGTTACATAGATTGTGTTCAATTATTAGATTGGTACAAAAATTTGTAAGGACAAATTGTGATAGTCATATTGCAATTTTTCTAGCGAAGAACCCAACTTATCATTCAAAGACAAAGCATATTGATGTTCAATATCACTTTGTGAGAGACATAGTTGAAGAAAAGAAGGTTTTGATGATGAAGGTGGACACTTTGAAGAATGTTGCAGATTCATTAAAAAAATTGGTCAAAACTGAGAAGTTATCTTGCT
This sequence comes from Picea sitchensis, assembly GCA_010110895.2. NCBI lineage: Eukaryota > Viridiplantae > Streptophyta > Pinopsida > Pinales > Pinaceae > Picea > Picea sitchensis. The sequence continues at coordinate 69,052 of SNQJ01S0067359.1, read as the reverse complement.
GTAAAGGATCTATGGGCATTGCTACCATGGATTGTTGACTATGTAACCTTGTAACCCCCTGTATGCAAAGAAAAAAACAAGTGGAATAATGTTGGGTATGTTTTATATTATTTGCAAGAATAGAACATTTTTTCAGGTGTGCAAGGGGGTAAGAGGGGGGCATAGAGCCTCTGATTTTTTCTACTAGTTTTTGTGTCCGTTTTTGGGCAGTTTTTCAGCACATAGTTTTTCACTAATGGTTTTATATTTCCGGTTAAGTAAGTAGGGTTGTTGACTAATATGGGTTATTTTATTATGGTTTTGGATGCTATGAGATCCTATATGTGTATTATATTGTAAACAATGTATGAGGTGAATGAAGAAGAATATTTTGGTTTTCCCGGTTTGGTTTTTTAGGGGAAACATCTTTGTGTGATGTGTATATTTGCCGTTGTATATTTTTTGTTCTTTTATTGAAACTTTGTTTGCAGTAAAATATTGTACAATATTAAAATCTACATTGATGACCTATATGAAGCTTGGGAAAATGTGGAAATCATATTTGGTAAAGTTAATGAGATTTGAACCCACTAGATTGAAAGATAATTGGTTTCTTTAAATCCTAGTGATTTGTCTTACATTGAAGATTATCTATCTAAGTTCAAAACACTCAGAACTTTAATTGAATATTGTAGAATAGAAAATAAGGATGACCAATGTAAATATGTTATTATTTCTAAGATTGATAATGCATATTTTATTTTTGTATCAAATTTTCACTACACCAAATAAGATCTAGGGGATTCTTACAAACCACCCTCTTTTGAATCTTTTTGTGATTATTTGATTAGAGATCGAGATAGGCTCTTGCATCTTGGAGCGATCAACACTAGAGGTACATATAAAAAATACTTAGTGTCCTAATAGAAAGATAAACATAAGAATACAAATAATCAACATTCTTACAACAACAACAAAAACAAGGGTCCCAAACCCTCTCCACCACATTATACTCTGAATGGTGACAAAGGACCAAAATAAAAAATTAAGAAGACTCAGAGACATTGCAATTTTTTGGAGTGAGATGGTAAAATAAAGTCTAAATGTTTTAATAATATCAAGGTCTTGGAAGAAACAATGAAGAAGAACAACATAAATCATGGTTCTTCTTCTTCTTCGTCTCATGGACATGCACTTTCTACTTCTATTTTTTCCTTCAATTCAACATCTACTTCTTATTATAATGAGTGGCTTATTGATTATGGAGTATCTTATCATATTGATAAATATAATACATTTTTTTTTCTCTTAAAGAATGCAACACCAAACACATATTTGTTGGTGATGATATATTTGTTGATGTTGTAGGGTCTGAAATAACTCATCTAGATGATGATCATTTAAATGATGTATTACATGTTCCAATTATCTCTTGCAAAATTCTATCTGTATATCAAATCACTCATTCTAGTGAAGGTAAAATAATAGATTTTTCACCTCACCATGTTGTAATTAAGGATTTAAAATATCTTAAGTGTGTAGGCTAGTGACTAGAATTGTTGATGATATTACCAAGATGTGTATATTTGACAAATTTGGGTCATCATATTTTCCATAAATTTTTATTTCCCATAGTGACGACTAGAAACATTTTTGGCATGAGGAATTTGTTCATCTAAACTATCACTCATTTCCAAAACTATGTAATCAAAATATGGTGAATGGTCTTTCTCTTGTTTCTTGTAGAGATGGTGTTTGTGTCGGCTATGTTCTTAGACATCATTAAGAAAATTTTGACAAATGTGCCTCTTGGCATGCCTAGACCTCCTTGCAACTTGTTCATAGTGATTTTTGTATTCCACTTGTCTCTCCTTATTTGTCCAGGTTTAAGTACTAAATTTCATTGAATAATTCTCTAGATCCACTTGGGTTTATTTCTTAAAACTTAAGAGTGAAGTTTTTGACTTGTTTTTTTTTCCTACAAGGCCCTTGTAGAAACAAATACAGACACAAACTACAAAAGTTAATAAAAAATAATGGAGGTAAATACGTTAATAACAAATTTACAACTTATTCCACTGCATAGGTCATTCATATGCAACATATTGTTATTTATACACCACAACAAATGGTGTTGCTCAGAGAAATAATTCCACATTAAAGGAAATGGAAAATTATATGATCCATTCTAAGGGATTAAGTCTTTTTTTTTTTTTTGTGGAAGCCATTAACTATGTTAATTACATAGTTAATTAAACTCTCACAAAGGAATTAAAAAATACAACAAGAGAAGAATAATGGTTTAAAATTAAACTAGATGTAAGCCACTTCAATGTGTTTGGTACTGAAGCATGGGCTTACATTCCTAATGAGAAAAGGAAAACATTACAGCCTAAAAGTGAGGAAGTTCATTTTTGTTGGATATTTTGAAGATGTAAAAGGTTATATACTTCTTCAGCCTCATTCCAATGAAATTATCACTAGTAGAGTTGTTAAGTTTGATGAAAGTCGCTTATATTGCAAGCCTAATTTGGAATTTGTGCCCTCTTTAGCAAGTGATCCATCTTTGGTGTTTGTGTCATCTTCTCTTCCAAACATTTTTGTTAGTTATCCATTTTTTTCTTATTATTTAGATGATGATAGTGAGGATGAAAATCCACTTATGCATAATCACCTTCCTCCAGTTAGGTCCATTCAACATGAACTTTCACCAACACCACATATTCGCATATGGGTTCATACAACATGAAAAGCAATTGGTGATCTTGATGTTGATCATACAAATCAACATTGTACACTTTCATAGTGTTGGGTGTGTGTTTTATTGTTTTCATGTGTGTTTGGGGGGTGGTGCATTAGATTTGAAGGATTTTTCCGAGGGGGTTATCATGGGGGCTAGGATTGCCCCCCATAATAGAAGAAGGTATTTTCCTAAAGTCAATGGGGTTTAGGGTAGCACCTAAAAACTTACATGTGGTATCATAGATTGTTTTTGGCTTTAGAGGGACTCCTCTGTTTCTATGATCCAGGTGGATATTGGTGGCCACCCACCTATTCCAACTGGCTCCTTTTGACAATTTTAGTTCAAGAAGTTCTTATGTACTTCTTTGTAATGGTGGTTTCTACACTTTCGGGGCTTTTTGAAGCCCCACACATATTACAGCTGGATACTAGTGGCCTCCCACCTAATTCAAATGATTTATTTTGTATGTTTTCATGTCATCACATCTTGTTGTACTTCCAGGGATGTTTTGGGGCCCTTAACAATGTTTTTTTGGCTTTCCACAATCAAACTATAAATGAAGTCATATTTTGACAGTGTAATGTGTAGTTCTATCAAAAGCCTTTCCAATGGGCTATCATGTGCCTAAAACAAAGGTCGTATGCAAACGTTATGACATCGAGAAGTTGAGGTACCGACTTACCCATAGGGGTCGACATGACTTTAGGTGTTTCACCTCCTAGGGTTCAGTTTTTGGATGTATGGGGTTTTGGAATTCATGAGTAATATAAAAAAAGGCCTCTGAAGCCTCATTGTAATCATTCTTCTTAGATAGATGCATGTAGAAGCCACATCTCTTCTCAGAGATAGCTACCACCATTCAAGCAAGTGATTCAGTTATGTAGTTTTACAGTTTTAGCCTATTTCATTTATTCAATGGAAGATATTGTTCACTGGATATATGTGTTGTTCTTCGTATCTCTATGTTTATTGTATTCAGTTTGTTCCGTTCCTAAATCTAGATCATGCTAAGGGTTTGGATCAATTTCAATAGATCAAGTTTATCTTGGATCTGTGATACACTTGGGTTCATTAGGAGATTTGCAATGGTGATTCATATATAGAAATTAAATGTTTTGAACTTATCAAGTCGATATTGAGAAATTTAACAGGAAACACTTGGAGCTATAGAATCTTGAGATGGAGGACCTTCTTTTAGATATAGAATAATGACTTTCTATGGATCCTGGTACTACAACTATAGGTATGTTGAAAAATACTATATGAAATTGGAGAGGAAGAAAATCAATACAAACCAGTAGTTCCTTTGAGATTCAGTCTTATTGAATGTCTCGGGAGAAACTATATCCAAGGCATTATGGGATAAGCTAGGGAATTTGTATTAGTCGAATTCCCTAGTAAAAAAATTGTTTCTTTGAAAGATGTTAAGCCCTAATGTTGGCTCATCACCCCTTAATTGGGGAATATTATATTAGTAATGCTATTTTATTTATGTCAGCTTTAGGCCATTAGTTGTAATTATACCTCCTAGTCTCCTATATATACCAAGGAGACATTTTCATTTTGAATCATCTTGTACTTGAACATTTAAGTAGGGTAAAAGGAGGTTGCCCCCTCGAAAAGGCTTATTATATGAAATTATCTCTATTTCAAGGCATTGAGTACTTTTCCTGAGGTTTTTCCATGCTATATTGACGTTTGGTTCTTAACATATGGTATCAGAGCTCAAGGTCTTGGGGTTTCACTGCTACATATGAGACACCGTGGAATTTGCGCTATAAATAGTTTTCTACAATGTTTCAGAAGGAACCAGTTGGAGGGTTTTTAGTAGATGGATCAAGGTACGTTGGGTTCAAAATTCAGCTCCTGAGGCCTTATACTTTCGGAGATACAGCCTGTACAAGATAGGGTTCTGGAATCATCTTGAAATGAGTCATTGTGGAAGTTTTTCTATAAACAATTTTATGTAACGTTTCAGACCCTGAAATACGGAGGCCATTTACAAAAATTAGTAAAATATCTGTGGTAAAAGGTTCATCTTCTGGGTCATCTTAAATTTGTAGATACACCTTGTGTAAGATAGGGTATCTGACTAGTCCTATTGACTAGTCTCAAAAAGGTGTTCCAGGTAAAACAAGCATAATTTCTTGCTAGACTATCCAAATCAAGTGGGACAGGTTGCATTGGATCGTGGACAGTCTGTAGTATTTTGGGTGTGAGTTTCA
>SNQJ01S0067359.1:46057-62078 GCA_010110895.2 Picea sitchensis | reverse complement strand
TATCTATTCCTCATCTGTTACTCATATCTGAGTTTTATCTTACACTACACATATTGTCGGTCTCACACTGCGCATACTGTAATTTTCCCTTTCTTACAGTTCAACTCATTTTTCATTCAGAACAACCAACATCACACAGTCATTGCGTGTTTCTTTTTATATTCTACAACCCCTTCGGTTACCCCTCAAATCCCTAGAACAACGCTTCAGCAACTGAAACACCAACCGTCCAAGAACCATGATTCAGTTCTGCTAACTGAATCATAACTGAACAATTAATCTGAAGATAAATAGTAGGCCTTCGATCATATTTCCAAGTATCCAACACCGTTGGATTACAAGAACGGGTTCTCACATTGATTTCGCCATTTCACATTTTGGTATTTTGGCATTTTGGCATTCCTGTGGTGAAGAGTCTCGACACTCCAAGTCAAAATCCCCAAAACTCCAAAAAAATTTAGCTCCACTATCTTGTTCCCCTCACGTGACCACCGGTGGTGACCACAGGCTGCACCAAAAGGCGTTTCACAATTTCACATTTTGACATTTCACAATTTTGCATATCGCGAGTTCAAGAGGTTAGGGAACCCCGTTCCTTTGAGTTTCTAGTCATGGAAATGATGATCTTTCACCACATGTCCTATGGACCCAACGATCCATATATTATAGTGATTTTGAAACTTCGCGGGCCTTCGTCGTGTCTGATCAACGATCCAGATCAATCCTCGATCCGATGGCTAGGATTATTTCATGATTTCTCATATCGCGAGTTAGAGAGGTTATATAACTCCTTCCTTTGACCTTTCAGTCAGAAAAATGCCAATATTTCACCATGTTTCCTCTAGATTCAACAACCAGGATCATTTCACAAATTCACGAGCCTTCGTTGTGCCTAATCAATAGTCTAGGATATCCTTTGATCAACGACTCAGATTAATTTGTGATTTCGCATATCGCGAGTTTGAGAGGTTAGGGAACTCCTTCCTTTGACCTCTCAGTCAGTGAAATGTTGATCTGTAACCACGTGTCCTTTCCGAAGATGGACGATCCTCCTACTTTCAGGATTTTGAGGTTCGCTACTTCAAAGGTTAAAGTTCCTTTTATCTTTGATTTCCCGGTCTGTGAAACTATGAAATGGAGTCTTTGACATGCTCTGATATTTCTCATTTCACGATTTCATCATTCTTTTCATGAGCTTCCTTGACACCTCCAACTCCCGGTATCCGAAACTTTGAAATGGAGATTAAGTCGTGGTTTTGCATTTCGCGATTTCATCATTCTTGTCGTGAGTGTCCTTGACACCTCCAACTCCCGGTATCTGAAACTCCAAAATGGAGATTAAGTCATGGTTTTGCATTTCATGATTTTATGCCATGAGTTGCTTCCTTGACTCCTCCAACTCCCGGTATCAGAAACTCTGAAATGGAGTTTACGCTTCTGATCTTGCCATGTGATCATTGTTGCGCTACTGGTCTTGCCACTTTCTCTTGTTCATCATCGCCAAGCTGAGCTTGCCATCAATGAAAAACAAATACTTTGCCTTCTGTCTGCCTGTAATAAATATGCCAACATTGTCAATGAGTAGAGAAATGAAGAAGACAATATCCATACTATCCTTGGAAAGAATACCATTCTATGGCATCAAAGACTAGGACATATGGAAGAAAAGGGCCTTCAAACACTACATGGTAAAGGTATGGTTGAAGGTATGTCTAATTACACCATGTATTTTGATGTCTGCGAAAATTTCATATATGGTAAAAAAAATCAAGTAAGATTCCCATCTAGTTCTATAAGAGAAAATAAGGTCTTAGAGTTGATACACAATGATGTGTTTGGACCTGTGCATGTTCCATCACTAGGTAAATATGTGTATTATTTTCATTCATAGATTATTTCTCAAGGAATAGATGCATTTATTTTATTAGGAAGAAATATGAGGTATTTGATAAATTTAAAGAGTTTAAGTCTCTAGTAGAAAATCAGACAGATAATAAAATAACGGTACTAAGGACGGATAATGGTGGGGAATTCTATGAAACTAAATTTGAAGCATTTTGTATGAAGTGTAGTATAGTAAGGTAGAATACTACTCCATACACAACTCGGTATAATGGAGCTGCAAAATGGATGAATATGATGATGATGAAAAAATAAAGGAACATGCTCAGTGGTGTCGGGTTAAGACATGAATTCTAGGAAGAGGCAATGGGTACTGCAAGTTGCCTATTCAATCGATCACCCTCATCAATGTTGGATGAAAAAAATACACATGAGGGATGGATTCCAAGCTAGTAAGAAACCATATCTTGAACATCTTAGAGTGTTTGAATATTATGATTATGTTCATGTTCCAAAGGAAAATAGGATTAAGTTGGATAATAAATCTTAAAACTATATCTTTGTTGGTTATAAATATGGTATAAAAGGCTATAAACTTTGGAACCCGAAAAATAAGAAGGTTTTTTTTGGAATGTAGTTATAAGACCCTAGGTTCAATTTATCTAACCAACAAAACCCTTCAAATACTGTCCCTTTTGACATCACCTACATTAAAGTGAAGTATTCCTGAGGTATCTACTGGTACTTTAGGAACCAAGTTTCTGTAGGGATGAGGGGATGCGAGATAATCAACATGTTCATTGATATTTATATAGCCTGTGTGCAATCTTATGTGTCTCTTTTCCCTTGATTAATTGGTAAAATCAATTATACAACACCATTATAATGCAGATTGCAACATAGACCATTCAATGGAACATTTATAATTACTTCACATCACTCAAATCTAGCTCTAATCGTGTATAAAAAAAACATCCATGAACAATCACATAAAAATACGCATTCATACACAAAAATTAGTGTGGTTCACCCAATCCTTGGGATACATCCACAATGATTGACTTATTTACTAGTATTCATGCAATCATCTTAGTATTTCTCACTGCACTACTATTATCCCTAATATCCACACTATATTGCTATGCATCGACGAAAGAATATGAACACTCGTCAATTGGAAGGGAGAGTCTGGTATGAATTTGTCTACAGTACCTAATCCATTTGGGGTAACTCACCCTGACGGGTTTTACATATTTGTTATCCAATAAGGAGATCTAATCTAAACTACATAAATTAGAAGAACTAACTATTTATTGACAAATATCTGCTATATAGATTAATACTTATTCTGGACATATTTAATCACATAATTTACAATATGTATAGATACAAGGTTTACAAGAAATCTTGTGAAACAAAAGTTGATACAAATGGAACTAAATCTCAGGTAAAATTAAAATACATTGCAAACTAATCTAGAACATACTACTAATCTAATTTTAATATTGAAACTAAAAGAGAAAATAAATGAATATAAATCATAATATTTTAACTTAAATGAGCAAAACATTTAAGCTTAAATGTTAATCTACATTCACAAGAAACTAAATCAAAACAACAAAACAAATCCACTAACCTATTACTGGCTAGTATTTAAAGAGAAATGTTGATTGTGCCTTCTTGTATAAATGTTCTCCAACAACTTTTCTTTCAAGAGAAATCTATGGCAGAAGGTTGTGAAATACCAAGACCATGAAAATGCCTGAAGAAAGTCACTTAAACTGACAATAAAAACATCGTTTATGACTCAGAAAGAACAATTGTTTAATCTGATCCTTTATGAAGATATAATAAACCATTTGTCAAGAAGAAGGAATTTCAATTGATAAATTAAGTCATTGCAAGTTGAAAGTATACGAATAAACTTAATATGATTTAATACTTGAATCAAAATGATAAAATCACAAGGATATTAATAATTGGGACAATGAACTATTAGAAATAGAACAAAATTAATATAAACACAAGTGAAAGCAACTAATAATGTATTAACAAAATAGACTAAAGTTGTGTTTTAATCAATACACAATTAATCACCAAAAGAACATGAACCATAATAATAGATATTGCGTTGAAAGAAAAACAATATTACTCATAGGACAAAAGCCATAAGAAATGTATAGTTCCATATTCTTCTTCAAAATAAGCATTGGTTCATTATCCCAAAATTTTATCCATGTCCCTCTTATGAATATTCTGAATCTATTTAAACAAAATGAGAATCAAACCACCTATCTTTCCGATAGAATCAAATCCCTCACAAGATGGCATATTTTAGCAAAAGGATGTCACTTATTCTCATAATATAATAATGATAAATTTAAAAGATAATTCGTTCAACAACTTTGACAAAAGTTTGTTGGAAAAACAACATAAGGCCATACATATAACTAACCTTATACTAACTAGAACAATCCCAATGTTACCCTAAGCCTATTTTTCTTGCATATTAGGATTTAGATCATTGTTTAAACTGACAAACTTAGTCTATGTTCCTTTCTTAAAACATTCCATAGGTTTTTCTTTTAATCGGTCTAGGATTGATTCGAGGTTTTGAGTGATACGTGGGATGGTAGCAATAGTTTCCTTCTGAATAAGACGATCAACTTGGGTAGATGGAGTATATCCTTGCAATAGAACCTAAATTTCAATTCTCTGGGAAGTACACTAAGGAGGGTTCAATTCTTCTGCAACCCTAGATGATTTGAGGATAAGGTTCGAGCCTGATAAAGAAGCCTTGGGTTGAAATTGATTTATTTTCAAAAACACATCCCAATTTTCCTTTGTCCTAGAAAGATGGTATTGTATTGGAATGTGAATGAGGCCATGGTGGAAAAGTCTTGATTCAAGGTTTTTACTATGTTGTTGATAGAATTTATCCATTTTACAAAGGATTTTATGCAAGTAGTATGGTAGGTTTGGGTGAAACCCTAGAAAAACCCTAAGTAAGAGGATATGAAAATAGAAAATAATCCCATAGCACCCTTCACATGTTATGAATTGATTGATAACCAACATAAGACTTGATCCAAATTTTAGGGGGTATGTGGTCTAAATTTAGATGCAAAATTCATAAATCGATAAAGCTAATAGATTTCCCATGTGGATCAAGGAGATTCCCACCTCCTCATTAATTAATTGGGCTAACAAGTTTCCCATATGGGTCAAAGAGAGTTACACCTCTCCATTATTACATTGGGTTTTATTTTCCATCACTTAGTTAGTTGGGTAGTTAGATCTATTATTATAATAATAGAGACTCATTTAATGAGTTCTTTACATTATTGTATTGGGTTTTATTTTCTACTACTTAGTTAGCTAGGTAGTTAGATGTATTATACTAATAATAGAGACTCATTTAATGAGTTCTTTTTGAATTTGTCCAATGGAAGATTTTGTAATGTTATATATATGCCTACAAAGCCTTATCATAATATCAAGTTACTCATTTTGTCTTCTCTCATATTTTCTATTGTTCATTGTGATATTAATTACCTCTAAGTGATTTACTAGTAATTAGTTTTAGAGGTGAGGATCCTCTTCGAGCCTCACCTCCCAAGTACTTCATTTACATGATTTTTTCCATGATTATTTTGATGCAATATTGGCATGTCTAAGCTCCTCCTCTCTCGGACTTCACGTCGTCCATATCTCATCCCCCAAGATACAGATCAAGACTCTGCCTTTTTTGTTTGAAAATGTCAATTGACATACCTTTACTGTCATATTTTTCATGCTTAGATGCCAAAAGGTCTTGTCATGGGATGTGGACCCTCATGTTCTTAAACCATTTATCCCAAATTTGTGGGAGACCTGTAGCTTGGGCAATAAAATATTCATCAATTTTGAATTGAATTTCCCCAATCCTAACCATAGAATTGTCGAAGGTATTAGAAAAAATCCTCACTACTTCAATATTAAAACCCCTAAATGACTGGATGAATTTTAACCACCCATCTTGAAATAACATCTATTTCACATAATAACAGGTAAGTAAATCATGAGGTTCATTTGATTATCCCATTACAACATGGTCCATAAACTCTATAGCTAAGTTAACAAACAAAAAAAATTGGAGGGAAAAGATACTACCTCTATGGGAGAAGATATGTTGACGACGCAACAAAACAAACCCATAAAAACAACATGAGAGAAAATTGTCATAATGCATCCCAACGATAGTGGATAAGAACCAAGGAGGATATGAACCAATTAAACACTTCAAAACTTGATGAATGTCTATATCACTTGCATGATGGAGGAAAAATGGGTTTAGGATCAAATGGCCCATGTTTTCATTATAATTTTCCATGAACTACTAACCCGAAATCATGGATGAAGACACAAACAAAGTAATGATATCACAATGTTTCAGAGGATTTGGTCGGGGTAAGAGGGCATGATTGAAAGAAATGATGAAGTAATTGAAGTACATGGATCTTCCTCCTACTTAGTGTTTCATTTAACCCCTTATAAACCAACATATCACACATGCATGTTTAAACCATGGTTGATTAGCTTAGGAACATAATATCACGACAGAAGTGCAGTAATAGGATTTAGTATGATTTGCACAATGTTAATTCAAATTTAGAACTTTACCCTAAGCATATTAGTTTTATATTTTGAATACCCCCTTTTTAATGAAATTATGATTAGGGAAATTCAAACAATTAACTATAGAACATGATTATATATGCCCAATGAGATTTAATGAAGGTTTCTTGTGAAATCACCCTACCTTGATTCAAACAATTATAAGAGAGGCTAAAATTTCACCCAAGAAAAATGAGTTTGTACAAAGATGCACCAAAATGGGTTTACAAGAAGAACCCTTAATTTCATGCTTAATAGTCATGAAATTAAGTATGAGATTATAGAATTCTTCAAGTGGAGAGAAAAATAAATGTTCATACAAAGACAACACAATTTTACAAGATATTCATCAATATGATGTAATAAGATACTATACAATGAGAATTTTAAAGATTGGCTCAACATTTCATAGTACAATGATGGTATACAGGTTGGGGAGCCAACAAATGATGACTCATTGGGTGATGCAATTATCTTTGTATTGATTCAAACCATATCATCATGGGGAATTAAAATAGATACCAAAAGGTCAGATCTTAAAAAAATATTATCTGATCTTTATAGTTTGATATAATTTATGTAGACATATATAGTTAGATGTTACCACAATTCATGGTTTTAAGAGGAAGTATCTTGCAAAGAATTGAAATACATATAATTGTTTCACCAATGGATCATAACAGTTTTAGAAAGGACTTCAATGCCATAGGAAAAGCCATTGCTTTGAGTAGGTGTTCATAGCCTCAATAGGGTTTCCTTTTAAACCTATCAGAATTATTTGATCCCATCTAATAGTTGAGAGCACATGATGGATTATTCTTGGAATTTTCAGACTTTATCTTTTGGAAATTTAGCGGCATAGTGAAGATCACTACTATGGATTGGTGACTAGTTAGCAACACTGTCATCTACATAAATCCATAGAAGTGAGAAATTTGTCTCATTATGAGACATCTTATCCTTTAGTTGGGAATACTAAAGGCCACTACCCTGGCTTGGTGATTGTTGTTCCTGAGATTAAACTTAAGGCCCAAAGAATAATGTCAGGCATCAGGAATTAAGGAAAGTTGGTTTTAAAAGTGATTTTTCTTCTGTTAGTTGTGTAAGAGTTAAATCCTCAAATGAAATTAATATCTGAACAGAACAGAGGTCATATTTCGTTGTCTGAGTCAATTTATAAAAATGAGAGAAGAGAACAAAATTACAAAACTATTAAACAAGATAAGGCATCAAAGGCAAAAGAATATTACCTCGTTTATAGTAGAAGAAAATGTAGAATGCACTTTCTGAAAGGAAATAAGATATAGTGATCCAAATAACGGGCATGAAAGTAAAAAAAAAGGAAAAACTACTTGCTAATCAAATACTAAATGAAATGTAATCACAGTAGAGGTTGTACTAAATTGTAATCATTCACTTGTTTAGGAGTGACTTAAAGAGAACAAAAGATATGAAATACAAAGAGGGCACTTAACTCAAACAACACAAAATTTGGAATCCATGTCTTCACTTGTATTAATACTCACAAAGGATAAGTTTTCTTAGTTACAATACAGAAAGAAGCAACATGTTTTTCTTCTTTGATATATGTATTTATACAAAATGTTCTCAACCTAAAACGGTTGGAATTCTTCTAATTATGAAATAGTAAATTAACAGAATATGAAATCTAAAAAATTTTGTTAGCATTTATGTTGGTCTCTAGTATTATATCACCTCTGGTCTGCTCCAAAATGGACAACTTGAAAGCTATAGCTACCCCTTCTTTCGCTGATGATACAACTGCTTCTTGGATTGTGGTCTAGGCAGTAATAGATTCTCCCTCCCTTAAAAAAATGTCGTTTAGTGCTTGATCTATCACCTGAAAGTGATCTTGGATAGTTTCAACCCTACTGAGAAGGCTTTGTTGTGCTACTTCCAGTTCTTTTTGTACTTCCAATGCTTGAGATTGGAATATTGTTATATCTACAATCATGTTTTCTGTATAACTTACTTTGGTGATGTGATTTGACTCTTGCTTGGCATCTTGCCAGAGTTTCATTACAGGCAAAGAAAGATTTATGGGGAGAACAAGATCAGTTCCATGTACCATTTGAAAAGGGGACATTCTGATTGATCGCTTACTGCCTATGTGATTATCCCACAGAGCATGTTTCAAATGTACATGCTAGGCCTTCTTATTTTCAGTCAACAATTTCTTAATTATGGTGATTAGACTCTTGTTCGATGATTCGACTAACCCATTTCCATGAGGATAATAGGATGTGGAATTTCCTAGTATGATATTGTACTTTTGACAGAAACTTACCAAATCCATGGACTTGAAATCATGGGCCTTATCAGTAACTATCTTTCGAGGACAACCAAATATCAACAAAATGTTTTCTTCCAATAAACTAATCACCACTGTATCTGTTTCATTTCATGTCAGAATCACCTCTACCCATTTGGTGAAATAGTTAGTATCTATTAAAATCCACTTATGTTGTGCACTTGAATGTGGATGTATTTCGCCGATGAAATCTAGACCTCATTGTTGAAACAGAGCTTATGTTTTAACTGGGACCAAAGGTAGTGCATGAATCAATATGCTTGCCTGAAAATAGTTGATAGGGGTTACAGGCTTTGAATTTAGCATTCAAATCAATGAATAGTTTTCGGCCAATAATATCCAACTCTCAGGATTTTATATGTTGTTTCTCTCCATGCATGATGCCCTCCACACACTCCTTCATGGAATTTGTTTATTACCCTCTTCATTTCATATTCTACTAGACAAATCAGTAAGAAGCCCAGAGGATCCTTCCAATATAATTGACTATCCATGATACAATATTTCACTGCGTGAAACTTCAACATTCTAGCTTTGGAAAGAGTCATATCGCTCAGGCACTGCAGAGTGAGAAGGTAGGAAACTATGTCTTTATACCAATACGAAGAAGAGAATTTCTCATGAATTTGAGTCATAGTTATTTGGTCATCAAACTCTTTGATATCTAGAAGCTCTTTGTAGGTTTGTAAATGATTTATCTCAAGTGCCCAAAAATTTGACTTGGTTAGTAATTTATCCAAACCCTGACCTTTGACTAGTTTAGTTGTCTTTACTTCTAGGTCAAATTCCTAAATCTTGGCAAACCATCTGCCTCTTTTTCCGTCACTATCTGGCTGAACTAATATGTCCTTGACAATGTTGGTTGGTACATAGGCGATAACCTTAGAATGTAGCACATAAGTTCTGAAATCTTTGAGAGATTTCACCATTACATATGCTTGATTTTCTAATATATCATATCTTAGTTCAACATCTCTGAGAATTTTACTAAAGAATGTTATTGGTTGCTCAAAATATTCACTGTTATTTTGTAAGAGCATGACCGCGATAGTGTGTTCGGAGGCAAATGAGAAAATCAAGAATTCCTTCGTATAATCTCAGCTGGCTAGGAATGGTGCTTCACCTATAACTTTCTTGATACGTTTGAATGATGCTTTGGCTTCATTTTTCCATTTGACTTCACTGTCCTTTTTGAGCATATATGTAGTGAATTTTTCGATTTCACCGAAGTTTGGGATAAATATTCTTAAAAATTTATTTTTTCCTAAAAATGATTGAATCTCTTTTCTATTCCTAGGAATATTTATTATATCTATAGATTCAACCCTTTTTTGGGTCGATTTTAATTCCATCTCTATATACTATGTGGCCCAAGAGTTTACCTTCTTGCATAGCAAAATGCGATTTCTTGGGGTTCAAAGACAAACCAAATTTTTGACATTTCTCAAACGTTTGTTTGAGGTGCACAAGGTGCTCTGCACCAGATTTAGAAAATATTGTTAGATCATCAAGATAGATTACTACAAACTTATCTCTTTTTCCGACAAAGGCAATTTCCATATCTCGTTGGAACATGGCTCCGACATTCATCAGTACGAATGGTATCTTGTCATACATGAAGGTACCCCATGGGGTGGTGAACATGGTTTTTTATTTATCATGCTCATGGATTGTGATTTGATTATAGCCTAAGAAGCCATCAACAATAGACATTTTATTTTCTCCGACCACTTTTTCTAACACATTATCCATTTTTGGTAATGGATAATTATCCTTGAGAGATGATCTGTTTAAATTTATGAAATCTACACAAATTCTGATTTCATCGTTTTCCTTCCTGACTGGAACCAAATTGGCCACCCACTCAGAATACCTGAGTGGAACAATGATCTTCGCATCTAGGATCTTTTTCACTTCCTTTTCTATCATAGACAATAGTATGGGATTTATTTGTCTGAGCTTCTGCCTAAATGGTTTAACAATCTGCTTTAGGGGAATTTTGTGTTCGATTATGGTGGTATCATAAGTTCTTAATTCATAATAGGACCACGTAAAAAAATCCTTGTACTTCTTGAGTAATTCGATATATTTTCTTTTCATTTCAGGGGGGAGATATTTAGATATCTTTACCCTCTTAGGAATTTCCTTATTACCTATGTGACAATCTTCAATCTCTTCAAGTTGAGGCTACAAAGTAGAATTTAAGGGAATATCATCATGATCGAATAATCTTTCCAAAGGAATCATACCTTTAGGGATATGATTACTTTTCAATAACAACATGCGGTGATTAGTGATCTTATACTGGAAATCCCAAGGATCTTCACCTTTCTGCATAATCCAAGCAGAGTCATTCTGATTTTCCTGATCAATATGCGTTTCAGAAAATCCATCCACCATTTCTAAGAATTTCCTAATTTACTCATCATCTTCAAATACCTACCAATGTTGAACATTATTTGGTATGGAGGGTCTATGCCTCATTTCTATGTGATACTTTAGTTTGAGGATAGTAGGAGGTACAAACGTTGTGACTGCTTTGGCCAATGAATCTGCTTGTTGATTTTTTGTTCCGGGGATGTGACGAATGTTAAACGATGAGAAAACATTTTCAATCAGGTCCCAAGAACAATTTCTGTAAGACCTGAATCTCGGGTGTTTGGCCTGATACTGCTTCTTTATCTCTTTCACGATCAATTCTGCATCACCATAAACTACCAGGTTTTCAATCTTCAACTTTTTGGCAGCCTCTAAGCCTAAAACCAGGGCTTCGTATTCACATACATTATTGGTGTAATTGATGTCCCATTGTAATCTGTAAGAGAAAGGGAAAATAAAATCATCTCCAGGTTCCACAAACAACACTCCAGCTCCTACTCATTCACAAGATAAAGCACCATCGAAATACATTTTCCAAACTCCAATGCTATTTACATTTTTATTTGTCTTTTCTATTTTTTATTTTTCTGTACAACTTTCTTCTATAGATTCATATAAATCATCACCAATCGATAATATACATTTTCCCAAATCTTGATCTGCGACACAAAAAGGATAATTATTTGGATTCAGCGGATCACTTACTATATATACCAACCTTTTCTCTTTGTACAGGCGAGTGAACTATCCACCGAAGAATGGGATTGTAGCGTATGTCATGTCGAGTTGAAGGGATCCTCCAAGTTTGGGGCCCCAAGACTTGGAAAACATCATGTCTTAATTTGGAGGGATATTAGCAACAACCACATCCATCAGAACACTTTTTACAGGAATCTGTACAAGATTAACCACTAAATCTTTAATCATACCTATACATTTGACTTTTCTTGAATCGAAAGAATACAAATCTCTGTGTGGTCTGGTAATTTCGAGACCAATTCGATCCATAATATATTTAGGCATCACATTGTGGGAGGCTCCAAAATCCAACATGTAGTTATGGAGTAGATGATCATGCATAATCAGCGTAATGTAGAAAGGAGTGACAGAATCTCTGGCGTTTTCAAAATGCGAACCAAACATTATAGTTGGTTTATCATATTCTAAATTTATAACATCCACATGACTTTTTTCGTTAGTAAAATTTATCATTTTGGCAATCTGTTTTCTATATGTAGGGCTTCTCTCCAATTCGACCAGAGGCACAGGGATCTTGATTTTACTAATCTCATTCTCTAAACTGAAACTTCTTGTTGCCTTTTCGGTTTATCTAGTCGAGGTTTCTATCTCCTTTTTTTATGATTTGTTAGTTTGTGTCTCTTTTGTTTCAGCTATTTTTGTTTTGGCAGTCTGTGTTTCAGCTGCTCTTGTTTTAGCATTATGTGTTTCAACGACTTTGGTTTTGGGAGTCTATGTTTCAACTGCTTTTATTTCGGCTGTATATGTTTCAACTGCTAGTTGAGTTGCCTCATTTGCTTTATTTCTTGACAAGATTTTCTTCGGTTGCACAGTTGCGATCTTTCTATCTCTGGCCCTTAAAGTATACTTTTGTTAAAGCTCGACCATTATATTGTCAGTGATTCCTTTATAAACAGAATATTCTGTGATATTTATGCTATCATCAATATCATACAATATTATGTGTTTAAATACCTTTCATAATCTAGCCTCGTCAAATAAGGTTCTTGACAATCATTGCCAAGATTATTCATATCTTCCTCTAACTCTTCAACGTTTTTCATGTCATCTCTGAATCATCTAGTTTCTTTATTTCCCGTTTCATTTTTAGATTTTAACTTTCCCAATGCCATCATATTTGACTCTATTTCTATAGAATCATCTTGCATTCTTGTGAGGTCAACATATCTCCTTTTTGTCAGGGTCCTAACCTGCACATAGGTAGAACAATATATTCATATGTAATAAAGGTCAATATTACTAAGGCCTTTCAATAAAATAGAATAAGGTGGATGTAATAAGACCTAATAGAAGCTTTCACTTATAGAAGGATCTTTCTCTAGATGCTTCTTTTTAGTATAAATAGGAATCGAGCGTATGAGAACCCTAACTTGGATATTATTGTAATAGAGCTCTGCTCAACTAGAGGTTGCCCCCTCGAAGAGGCCCATGAAAATTGCTTTCAGATTCAAAGTGTTATTTCTGTTATTATTCTCATATCATTTCAGTGTTATTGTGGTGAATGTTCTGGTTATATTGTTGTTATTCTGCCATTACTAGCATTTTATTTCTGTTCTGCATACATTTTATATCCGGTATATTACAGGTGGTATCAGAGCACTTTCCTTGGAAAAAAGTGTGGGTTAATTTTTTTTCAGGGTAGAGACGTATTTTGGTGTCTTTAAGCCACAAAGATCTGTCGTTTTGTGCATAAACCCATAGTTGAAGGATTCATACACACAAGAAATACAAGTGGTACTTAAGCGCAAATCTATTGGCCACCCTTGTAACCCCTGTTGGTACCCCTTCGAGTGGTAGCGTATTAGACAACACCTGTGTACGGATCAACCTAGATTACCTGAATCCCTCTTTAGATAAACTGATTGGTCGCCTGACTGCTATAGTGTCACCGAGAATAGCACTCAAAAATATACTCTCTAGTACCTGGGTATTCGGGTAGTACGGCTAAGGGTACGGTCTATCCTCCTTAGTTAGTGCCCTGAGATATTGGGTTGATTAATACTGTTGGACCTCACACATATATCAGAGAGTTATAGCATAGGGAAAACCCTTTTCTGTAGAACCCTTGAATACCTAACCCTTGGGGACAGAAACATAAATAAATTAAAATAGACAAGATCTATTGCTATGCAACTATGTTCAGGTTGCCAAGTAAATATACTTTTCTTTCTGGTTAAGCATTTGGGCATTTCCTCTCTACAGTATTCTTCAGACTGGAGTATAACTCCGCAGGTGTAAAAAAAAAAAAAGGTCTCGAAATTGTTTCACCATTATTTGAGACCTATTCCATTGGATTCATCTCTTCGCTCTTATCACATTCATCCATATCAATTTTTCAGCAAAAAATTTTGAGCCCACATGCCCCTTTTCAGTTCCCCCATCCTCATGGCCCATACCTATAGCCAAGACTTGGAAGATCTCTTCAAAACCTTGCAATTTGGTCTCATAGAGACCCAACAAGAAGTGAAACAACTCAGTGCCAATGTTGTCACCATCAATAAAACCATGCAGTCCTCAATGGAGGAAATTAAACAAGACCTCACCACCCATATTGAATCAGTCTTTTTGGCACTCTGCACCAAAATGCATATCCCTATAGATAACCCTTCCTCTTCCTCACCTCCACATACTGAAGGTGACCATTCCTTTCATTCCCATAACTTTCATAGCCATCACATTCAACGTGACCTATGCCTTCCACAGGTGGATGTGAGAAAATTTGATGGCTCGGACCCCACTGGTTGGGTAAACCAAATGGAACATTATTTCTCTTTATACAACATTACAGATGACTTGGCCAAGATCCAGTATGGTGTTCTACATCTAAATCAAGAATGTTGGCAATGGTGGCAATGGAGAAAAACTTCTCGTCGAGGGTATATTTCTTGGACACACTTTGTGGAAGAGATTTATGAATTCTTTGACACTGACACCAACCATTTGGGCCGTTTGAAAAAGTTGAAACAATTAGGAACAGTGGAAGACTTTATAGCTTCCTTTGAGCTCTTGGATTTTAGAACAGAGGGCATGTCTGATGCCTTTTTCTGAGAGTGTTTTATCAATGACCTTGAGGATGAGATTTGGGCCCATGTCCTCATGGATCAACCTCAGAGTTGGGTGGAGGCTACTAAAAGAGATAAATAAGCACAACATGTGGTATCTTCTCAAAACCAAAAACCCTCCTTTATCCCTTTCCCTAAACCAGTAAATCTCACTACTCCCTCTGCTCCACTAAAGATCCAAAAATTGATCAGGGCTGAAATGGTTGAACGCCAACTCAAAGGCCTTTTTTATAACTGTGATGAGATATATTTCACAGGCCACAAGTGTAAAGAACAAAATATTTTTATGGCCATCTCTGAGGATATTTCGGAAGAGGATGTAGAAACTCCCTTTGTGTCTGAGTCACCTGAATCCATAGACATAACCCCTCCCTTAGACCCTCCCAAAGTAGAACCAGTCATTTCCCTCAATGCTCTCATCGACTTCTCTACTCCCCAAAACCTCAAGATAATCAGTTACATCAAGCATCATAAGGTCATCATTTTGGATGATAGTGGGAGCACCCATAATTTTATTTGTCCCTGCATTGCCCAAGAAACTCATTGCTACATCCATGCCGCCAATAATTTCCAAATCATGATCGCCAATGGTGGTTCCATGAAATGTGGAGGGCGTTGTGAAAATGTGTGTCTCCAAATTGGTGACTACCACCTGAAATCCCATATATTTGCTATCAACATGGGAGGTTGTGACATTGTATTGGGTGCAGACTGGATAAGGACTTTGGGTCCCATTCTCATGGATTTTAAAGACTTAACTATGAAATTCAACTAGGAGGGCCACCAATATAAGTTCCAAGGCATCACCGTCAGTTTACTTGATATCATTAGTTCCCATCGCATGGAAAATCCTATCAAAAAATGTCATTATGGTGTTATCACCCAACTCCATGCCATACAAGCAACAGAGACACCCTCGGTCCTGCAAGACCTCCAAGCCATCCTTTCTAAACATCAATTGGTCTTTTCCACTCCCCAAGGACTCCCTCCT
>SNQJ01S0067359.1:19292-32115 GCA_010110895.2 Picea sitchensis | reverse complement strand
TCCTTAGTAGGTAGATGACATTTAAAATAGTTAATGTAAAGTAGATAGAATTTAATTCTAGACTAGACAGTTGTAGAGCGCAAGAGGGAAATGGGATATAAACACCCTCATTGTGCATTGTAATATTATTCAGAAGCATTTGGAGCAAGAAGAAGCAGAGAGCTGTGTAAAAACACCCATGTACAGACATTTGAATTAATAGAAAGCTTTCATTCAAATTCATGGTTTGTGTTGTTCTCTGTGTATTGGTGCTGAATGATAGGCTCATGAACATTTGCTTCATGTTATACATTTGCTTTTATATTCTATATATGTGATTTCATGTATGAATTGAAGTCTGAGAGGGAGATGGAATGAGTTTCAATTGTTTCTCTATTTAATCCAGAGAATTCCTGCAAGGAGTGCAGTTGAAGTGTCCACAAGGAGTGCGTTGACAGAGGGTTCAGATGGAGATAGTTTGTGTTCTCATTCATCCAGAAGTGCAGTTGGGAATAGGAGCCATGCAAAGAGTGCGCATGCCAGGTAAAAGTCTCAGGGTTGGGAACCTGAGTGAAGCATTTGACAGACTGCTGCTGCAGGTGTGAGCAGAGTCAAGTGAGTTCAACACTTCGACATTGTTGAAGGTTTGCCGCAAGGAGTGCGTGCAAGATTTTTCTTGAAGGACTTGAGGTCGTGGGGAAAAGCTGAGGAGGGATAGGACCTTCAAATTTGTTGAAGGACAGTGTAGAAAATTTGTGCCTTGAAGGTTGGCAAGAAGCATCACAACTTTTCACGCAGGTGGATAAGTTCTGTGGAAGAACACTTAGTCATTTCGTGGATTGCATAAGGAAGAATGGACGGTCTATATCTTCTAGGGAAAATCAGTGAATCACCATGAGTCATTGGATCTCGCGGGGGAGCAGGGGGATACTGCAGATATTCCCATAGTGTTTAAATCTCATAAGGGGCAGAGCCGTTGATCCAAGCCAGCCAGGGGCATTAGATTATTCGCGAAATTGCCTATCGGGATTTCGTAAGAAAGGAATCGAATATTTGGTAACGGGAGTCGCGAAATCGCGATACGCGATAGCAAATTGTATCGGGGTTCGGGAAAAGTAAAGTCCCAAAACATTGGACATTAGGATTCACGATCCCACGAAGTCCGAAATCCAGACGAGGTGACGGGACCGTTGAAAATTCAAAGCCGTGAGCTCATCAGAGTTTCCACATATCGGGACTCGGGAGTCGGAGAACCGAGTTGCTCGACACCGCGAGTGCCGAGATCCCGATAGAGAAAGTCCCTACAAAGGAACGGAAGGGTCAGTGTTGACTCATATCGGGTCTCGGAGATTCGAGAGTCCTACGCTCGATCACTGACCTCGCAAGGTTGTGAAGTCCGATTCCTCGATAAGTAAAGAGAGGGGGAGTCGCGCAAAGAGATCTGTGGGTGCATATTTATCGATAGGGAAATAGAAGGACCGATTAGTGTTCTTCGGGTCGAGGAGAGAGAAGATCCTGTGAGCAGGAGTGCCTGCGGGTGAGACACTGCGTCAGAGTTGGTGATCCTTACTTCAATTGGTGATGAAACAAAATAGTTGGTGCTGGGAAAATCCTTATTACTATATTCACATATAAATTATACAAAAGATTATACAAACATCTGGTATCTCTTGTGTCCATTGTGATTATGATTTGATTATTCTTAATCTGTACAATTATGTTTTAACTGCAAACTTCCAAGAAGAAAAGTTATAAAAGTCCACACACTAATTCACCCCCCCTCCTCTTAGTGTGGGTGATGTGTTCAACAAGTGACCTCCTACATTATCATAATGTAATATAGTCAAAACTTTTTAAGATTCATCCTTTTCTAGGAAACATAATGATACTCCATCAAAATTCTTTCTAAAAAGGACATCTTTAATCATTTGAAAAGGATCATATCTAAGTCTCAATGCTGTTTTGTTTTTTGGATCAGGATGTTCTGGAGTGGTTCCATTAGTTAAGTAAAATTTTATGTCAGAATACCAATAATTTGGCATGGTTTGTGTACAAAATATTTGATTTACACAAGGCAATGTCTCATCTAATAAAGAAGAATCATCATTAGGTGGATTGGATTAATAAACCACTAAATTACAAAGGCCTTGAACTCTAACAATATGAGTTGGATTAATTTCAAGATCATATTCTTGAAGATAGGTCATCCAATGGGCCCTTTTCTCTCTAAGTTCCTTTTGAGCAAGAAGGTTTCTAACTACGGTATACAAGACGATGACTTTAGTTTTGAACTTCAATAGGTAGGGTATAAAGTGTTTTACCACTCTAAACATGGAAAAATATTGTTGATCCACTGCTAGATATTTTAATTTTTCTCCTTTGAAGGAAGAAATCATGAACAAAATGGGGATTTCATTGTTGTCATCATTTTTTGGGTAAGCACTACAACATATGATCTATCTCATGCGAAATTATAGAGGTTGAACTCGTTGGAAAAAACATGGCTCATTAGGGATGGAGATTCTATTATATATTTTCTAATGGAATGAAAGGATTGGTTTTCCTATGATCCCCATTTGAAAATAACATCCTTCTTGATCATATTTTGCAGGGGTCTAACCATCCCAAAGAAACTAGGAACAAAACGTCTTATGAAGTTTATTTTACTAAGAAAAGACTACATTGATTTCTTGGATGAAGGAGGAGGGATATTGGCTATGGATTACGTTCCTTCAGGGTCTATCATCATTCCATATGTAGATATTATAAATCCAAGTAGCTTCCCCTGATCAACAACAAAAAATGATTTCTTAGGGTTCAAGGATATTCCATGCTTACTATAGGGTTCTAATACACTCCTGAGATGGAATAGGTGATCTTATTTCCTTTTCGAGAAAATAGTGACATCATCTAAGTAAACGACCACTGAATGATTTATAGGTCCTAGAGAGACAATGTCCATTCCCCTTTGGAAAGTGGCCCCGACATTAATCAAACCAAAACACATTTTACGATAGGAATAAGTTCCCTATGGGGTTTGGAATGTGGTTTTGAGCTGATATGAGGGAGACATCAATACTTGGATGTATCCCAAAAATAGATCCAATAAGGACAACCTCTTAGAACCAGATACGTGTTGTAGGATTTGTTCCATACAAGGAACTAGATAATTTTCCTTGTGAGAGACTTGTTTTAAGTTGCGAAAATCAACACAAAGTCATATTTCTCCATTCATTTTAATAACCAAGACTAAGTTCGATACCCATTGGGTTTGACAAATGTGGTGTTGGTTGTGGAGCCTGATTATCTTCCTAGTTCATAGGTCTTTGTTTTCAGCCATGGTTATACCCCATGAAGACTTTACACCCCAGAAGAATGTACACTCCACCATGTAGGGGAGTGTAAAGGGGGTTACCTCCGTCCAAGGGGCCTTGTAAATGTAAATTGAATTTCATATTAAATATAAAACATTCATTATAAGGTCGCAAATATGACGGTAGAAGTTATGTTAAGGTTTTTTCCCCTAGAAGGAAACCCTCTTTTATGAGGGAAATGTATTGTGGCTACGGATCATTACAAATATTGTATTCTAAGATAGGAGACTGTGATAGAAAGAAGAGGAATTTGAAGTGGGTCTGTTGTAGGTTGTATTCCTTCATTTGTTGGATAATAATAAAGGAAGGGCCTAGCAATTTCTCTGGTGGTCGTAGCCCACACTGGGTGAACCACGTATATCTGTGTGTCTATTGTATTGTGTATCTTTTTTGTTTTATTTCCACATTTGTTTTATTTTATTGCTTTGGGATCCTATTTTTATAATAGTTGGTATCACAACGAAAGGTAACTTGTAGAAAAAGTGTTAGAAAAGCAGGACCATGGAGCAATAAAATAAAACAAATGCGGAAACAAAACACAAAAGATACATAGTACAATAGAGACACATATTTACGTGGTTCACCTAGTGTGGGCTACGTCCACCAGAGAAATTTCCAGGTCCTTCTTTATTATTATCCAGCATATGAAGGGATACAACCTACAACAAACCCATTGTAACTTCCTCTTCTTTCTCTCATGGTATCCTATCTCAGAATATAATAATCGCCATCAACCATAGCTGCAATACATTTCCCTCATAAAAGAGGGTTTCCTTCTAGGGAAAAAAACCCTAACATAATCTCTATTGTTAGATCTACGACCTTATAATGAATGGTCCAGATTTACAATGAAATTACAATATACATTTACAAGGCAATTTTTCCTTTGGGGGATTCTCCCATGAACCCCTACTTGGGGCCCACTTTCCCCAAGACCCCTAGCCAGGGGGATAGTGTCCCCAAACCCCGCAGAGGTACACTCCCTCGCGTGGATGAGTGTACATACTTTTGGGGTGTAAATACTTCATGGGGTATAAACACGGTTGAAAGTAAAACATCTTTGAATTAGGAAGATAATCAGGCTCCACAACCAACAATCTCCCACTTGGAGACTGATCTCAACAACTCTACCGCTGTTGTATATGCTGGACTCTGAACCTTCTTGGACCTGGTAAATTCCTCTTCTTCATATTCATTCTTGAAGACCAACTAAAACTGAGCATGAACAAAGTTTCTCCATTGTTACTCCCTTTGTTAACATGCCTATAGAATTCTAGCTAGTGTGTATCTTTTCCAACTTCAAATGTCCATCTTCCAAGACAGATCATATGAAGTGTGTATCTTTTCCAACTTCAAAATGTCCATCTTCCAAGACGATTCATATGAAGCTGCAATTCTCAACTATATATGATTAGTCTTCTCGAGTGGAAGGTTGAGTTCTTTGCAAGATGAATGGCACTCTCATTGTCACAATACAACTTGTTATTCTCTTTCTTCTTCCCACCTCTTCATAAACCTCCTCAATCAAATCATCTCTTTACTAGCCTCCTCGTAGGCAACAACATAATTTCACCTCCGTTGTTGAAATTGCAACAACCTTTTGCGCTTTGAAATCCAACTTACCGATGTTCCACCTATAGTAAACACACACCTCGTGGTACTATTGCTATATTTATCACCTACCATATCTAAATCAACATATCCTTTTCTAGAACAAATTTTATGAACCTCCAAAACATAATGCATGATTAGCGATACCTCTCAAGTATATGAGAATACACTTTACTACCTCCCAATGTTCTTACCCTGGATTGTTCATATCCGCTCACAACTCCCACTGCATGTGCAATATCTGGTCCATCGAACTATTGCATACACTGCTACCAAACTCGAATATGGGACCTTGGACATGTATTCTATCTCCTCGCTTTGTCTTGGGACATATTTCCTTAGTTGGAATGGTTACCAAAGGTGTAATTGCTAATTGGTTTTGCATTCTGCATTCTTAAACCTCTCTCCAACACCTTCTTTGTGTGTGTGTACTCTCACCTCGAGACAAATGTCTATGCATTTATCTCTTGTTATTCTCATACCAAGGATTTTCTTTGCGGTACCCAATTCCTTCATCACAAATGAATTGATAATTTATTCTTGAGCATATTTAATCCTGCATAGACCTTTGCAAATGCTAATAATATCTACATACAATATCAAGATAATAAAGCTCAATTTTCTAGCTTTTAAAATAAACACAAGTGGATCATAATGGTATCTTACTATAACCTTTGTTCTCACATAAACTGCCAGCCAGATACCACCGCCTCTTTGGAGCTTTCTTTAGTCTATATAATCTATTCTTCAACCTGCATACCAAATTCTCCTTCCCTTTGACCTCATAATTCTAAGTGGTTGCTGGCTACATATAAATCTCTTCTCCTCCTCCGAATCCCCATGGAGAAAGTTGTTTTAACATCTAACTATTCAAGATGGTTATCTACTTCCTCTAAAATAGTTATAATTGAAGTCATTTTAACAAGAGAAAACATTTCATCAAAATCTATACCTTTTTTTGTGCAAACCTCTTTACAAAAAAGTCTAGACTTGTATCGCTTTTTCCTCCATCTTCTTTTCCCTTCAACTTGTAAACCCATTTACCCTCAAGTAATTCTTTTTCCCGCAAGTAACTAAACCAAGTCCCAAGTATGTATATTTACCAAGGAATCCATTTCCCTCTTTTCATGCCTTTCCCCACTTCCTTTGCCCACCACATTGTCTTTTCATAACTTTTTGGTTCACCGTAATCAGTCAACAATAAATAATACAATGAAGGAGAGTATCGCCTGTGTAGACTTAACCCGGTAGATTTTCTAACAAAACTTGCAAGTGTTTGAGGTACTCGTTGATCCTATTGTTGTACATTTTGATTTTCTCGTTCCTTTGGAATTTATTTTTCAATGATCTCTCTCAAGCAATCGTGTATTCTTGTTTTTCTTTTTCCTATTTCTTTCCCCGCAACTCCATCTTTGTACATGACCTCTCATTGAATATGACATCTCTAATCCTAATGACTTTTTATTTTCATAATCCCATGTTTATAACCAAAATCATTAACACAATATCCAATAAAGGTATACACTTCTTGGATTTTGCTCAATCTTTGTCTATTTTTCTTTATCAGTATGGACAAATGCTTCACAAACCGAAGTTTTCTCAAAAAGAATAGTGTACATTTTTTTCCCGCCCATTCTCCCTCTAGAATTCTACCATCCAAAGAGCTTAGCTGTCCTTTTGTTTATTGGCAAAACAACAACATTTTAAACATCTTCCCAAAACTGTAAGGGCAAAACCAACATGCAATCTCATACTCTCTTTTCACTTCCATGATTGTCTTGTTCTATCCTTTTCCATTACACACGATTTTCTTTTGGTGTTCTTAGAACTATCTTCTCTCTATGAATCCAATGGTATGAACAGGAATCATCAAACTCCTTTCTACAATATTCACTTCCATTATCCGGATGGAGACACCTCTAACTTTTTCCCCTGCTCCTCATTCTCAACCAAAGTTTCCATCTCTAAAAGTATCAAAACATCATATTTTTGTCTAATGCAATAAACCCTAAGTTTGTATAGTTGCATCATCAATAAAAGTAAATATAATAATGAGATCCACCAAGATATGATACCCTATATGGTCCCCATACATATGTATGCACAAGCTCTTACCTTTCACACTTCTTTCTTTCCGATTTTGAGAAATCTGACTCTCTTCGCTTTTCCATAAACACAATGCTCTCATTGTAAGTCCAAATCAATTTGTTTTAAGATCCTCAAAAACAAATTTATTTTGAAGTATCTGCAGATCCCCTTCTCACCATGTGTCCAAGTCTATGATGCCACAAGTTGTTGTATCCACTCTATAGAAGCTAAAAGAGATAGAAGAGTTAGTATTACCGCATATAAATACAATGTACCTACCTTCTCCTTTTCGCTATCACTCAATGATCCTTTGATGACCTTCCATGTCTTATTTGTAGATATGGATATTAACCTTCACTTGCCAACTTCCTTGAAATTAGATTTTTCCTTAAATATGGAACAAATGTCTTGCCTCTCTTTCAACAACCATTGGTTTCCATTGCATTGTTTTATTTTTATATTTTCCATTCCAACAATTTTTCATGGTGTGTCATCACCCAAATGAACTCACAGTTCCAAAATCACCGTGAACATAATATAGAAAAATGTTTCCTATGGGTGGCATAAATGAAGCCCCCGAATCTACTACCCAAGACTCAAAAAATATTATCTATAGAAAGAATCGTGCCATCTTGTAACACATCACTGCTACATTTGCTTCCCCGACTGCTATCCATCTCTTTTGTTTCTTTGGAGCTCAAGTAGCCTTTCTTCTCGTGATGTCCTTTCTTCCCACAATTCCAAAGACTCTATATTTCCAAGTCTAGATTTGAATCTCTGGGCTCTTTCCTTGAATTCCCATGGTTTCTCAAACCATTTCCTCTATCCTTTTGTCTTCCCTCTTCTCCATGTTCAACGCATTTCGATGTCTCCACCTGTTCTTTTTCATCGCATTTACTCACTCAAGATAACACCAACAACAACATCACAAATTTTAAATTATTTGAACTAGATATAGAGTTTATGCATAAAATGCATGACTCTGGTAAGCTCTGCTCTAGTTTCCTCGCAATGAGCACAAGATTAGAAGAGCCCCGGACTCTTCATCAAAGTCCACTTTTACGTAATCCTATTTTAATGTAACCGTATTAAAATCATTTCTAAATGATCTACAACATACCACCTTCCTCGACATCTTCATATTAAATAATCTCTTTATTAGAAATAAATTATTAGATGTTGAGGGGTTTTTCTATACATTTGGCCAATGCGCCTTATCAAACCCTTCCTTCATTGTCTTTCTTTCAAAATATTGAAACCACCGACGCTTCTAGGCTCAGCCATATCGCTCCTAGAGCCTTTTTGTCACAATATCCCATTCTCATCCTTCATAGCCAATGCTTTTTCTATTCCTCCCAATGGTGGGAATATCCCTCTCATATAAATAGTCTTCCATCTGCATCTTCCATAATTGGTGGTTTTTAATATTTTATTTCTCGAACCTAAACTTTCCCTCTTCCGACATTGCTCCCACTTCAAACTGTGAACCCTTTTCCTCATGAAGTTACCTTTTCACTGATACCATTTGTTAGAAAACAGACCGTGGAGCAATAAAATAAAACAAATGCGGAAACAAACATTTAAGATACACACAATAGAGATATAGATTTACATGGTTCACCTAGTGGGGGATACATCCACCATAGAAATATCCAAGTCCTTACTTTATTATTATTATCCAAAGATATGAAGGGAAACAACTCTACATCAAACCCGCTAAGTAACTTCCTCTTCTTTTCTCTCACAAGCCTCCTATCTCTGTATCACAATAACGCCATCAACCATAGTCACAATACATTTCTTTCCTCATAAAAGAGGGTTTCCCTTCTAGGAAAAAACCCTAACATGGTCTTCCTATCATTAGATCTCACAACGGCAATGAACGGTCCAGATTTACAATGAAATTACAATATACATTTACAAGACAATTTTTCCTTCGAGGGCCCGCTTGCCCGTAGACCCCACAGAGGGGGGTACCCCCCCCCCTCTGCACTCCCCCATGTGGAAGAGTGTACACACTTTTGGGGTGTAAATACTTCATGGGGTATAAACATGACTGAAAGTAAAATACCTATGAATCAAGAAGATAATCAAGCTCCACAACCAACAAAAAGAGGGTTCCTGGTTTGAGTGGGAGCAATGGTGGAAGATAGAAAGTTTAGGGTCGAGAAATTTAATGGACAAAACTACCATTTATGGAAGATGAAAATGCAAGATTATTTATCTCAGAAGGATCTATTCCTACCCTTAGGTGTAATAGAAAAGAAGTCGATGGAAATGAAGGATGAAGAATGGGAGGTTCTTGACAGAAAGGCACTAGAAACGATGCAGTTGAGCCTGGAAGCATTGGTGGTTTTCAATATTTCGAAAGAAAAGACAACAAAGGAGTTAATGGATGCATTGGCTAGACTATATGAAAAATCCTCGTCGTCTAATAAGTTATTTCTAATGAAGAGATTATTTAATATGAAGATGTCAAAAGGTAGGTCTGTTGCAGATCATTTAAATGAATTTAATACGGTTACTAATCAGCTAAGTTCTATAAAAGTGGACTTTGATGATGAGGTCATGGATCTTCTAATATTGTGCTCATTGCTAGAAAGATGGAATGGATTGGTCATGGATGTAAGTAACTCTGTCTCTGGTTCAAATAATTTAAAATTTGATGATGTTGTTGGTGTTACCCTTAGTGGTGAAATGTGATGGAAAAGAATAGGTGAGACATCAGGTAATGCGTTAAACATGGATAACAGAGGAAGAAAAAATGATCGAGGAAAGGGCTCAGGGAACCATAGGAATTCTAGGAAGGGAAGATCCAAATCCAGACTTGGAAATATAGAGTGATGGAATTGTGGAAATAAAGGACATCTGAAGAAAGACTACATAGCTCCAAAGAAGAAAAGAGATGGACATTAGGAGAAAAATCGGGAAGGAAATGTAAGAGGTGATGTGTTACAAGATGCTTTGATTCTTTCTGTAGATAATATTTTTTATTCTTGGGTAGTAGATTTAGTGGCTTCATTTCATGCCACACTCCATAAGAAATGTTTTCTAGATTATGTTCAAGGTGATTTTGGACAGGTTCATTTGGGTGATGATGCACCATGAAAAATTGTTGGAATGATAAAGGTAAAAAATAAAGCAAATCAATGGAAACCAATAGTTGTTGAAAGAGGTAAGACATGTTCCAGATCAAAGGAAAAATATAATTTCAACAAGTCAGTTGGAAAATGAAGGTTGTATATCCATATTTACAGATAAGGTGTGTAAGGTCACCAAAGGATCATTGGTAATAGTTAAAGGAGAGAAGGTAGGTACATTGTATTTATGTACTGGTAATACTGACTCTTCTATCTCTTTTGCTTCTATAGGAGTGGATACAACATTGTGGCATAATAGGATTAGACACATGAGTGAGAAGAGGATGAATACACTTCATAAAATAAATTTGTTGACAGGTCTTAAACAAATTGATTTGTCTTTCAGTGAGCATTGTGTTTATGGAAAACAAAAGAGAGTCAGATTTCTCAGATTCGAAAAAGAAAAGAAGAGTGAATGGTTAGATCTTGTGCATATAGATGTATGGGGACCAACTCGGGTATCGTCTCTTGGTGTCTCTCGTTATTATGGTACTTTTATTGATGATGCAACTAGAAAAACTTGGGTTTATTACACTCGACAAAATTTGATGTTTTTTATACTTTTAAGAAATGGAAAGCTTTGTGTGAGAATGAGACAGGAAAAAGGTTGAAGTGTCTCAGATCAGATAATGGAGGTGAATATTACAACAAGGAGTTTGATGATTGTTATTCATACCATGCGATTCGTAGAGAGAATAAATTTCCAGGAACACCACAAGAAAATGGTGTGTCAGAAAGGATGAATAGGACAATCAGGGAGCGTGCAAGGAGTATGAGATTGCATGTTGGTTTTCCCTTACAAATTTGGGCAGATGTTGTAGATACTATTGTTTACTTAATAAACATAGGACCTTCAGGATATTTGGATGGTGGAATTATAGAGGAGTCATGGACATGTACAAAGGTAAACTATTATTTTTTTAATACTTTTGGTTGTGAAGCATTTTTCCATATTGATAAAGAAAATAGAACAAAGATTGAGGAAAAATCCAAGAAGTGTACCTTTATTGGATACAGTGTTAATGATTTTGGTTATCGCTTATGGGATTATGAAAATCACAAAATCATTAGGGGTAGAGATGTCATATTCAATGAGAAGCTCATGTACAAAGATCAGTTGCAAGGAAAGATACAAGAAATAGAAAAACCAGAATACACAGTGCTTGATGAGATCACTGAACAAGAAATTCCAAAGGAACTAGAAAATCAAAATGTACAGCGACAGGAGCAACATGTACCTCAAACTCCTACAAGTGTTGTTAGAATGTCTACCAGGTTAAGTAGACCCCCTGTATCAAGGGATGATTTTAGGGGCTAAATTTCGCTCATGGGATAATATTCCATGGTTTTTCCAAAAACAAGATTCTCTATTTTAAAAATGCTTTGCCCAAATTCTATAGGATAAAATTATTTTACCTTAAAAATTGCCAAAATTTGATAAAAACTATATAAAATACTTAGAAATTTGAATATTTTTACAAAAATATCACCAAACATTTATAGTTGACACATGAAGGATTAGTAAGATTCGCCAAGGTTTCTATATTTTAAAATAAATTTCCATCCTTAAAATCATCCCTGCCTATATGATACTCTCCTTCATTGTATTATTTATTGTTGATTAATTCAAGTGAAACAAAATGTTATGAAGAGGCAATGTAGATAGACACCAAAAAGAAGTGGGAGCAAGGAATGAAAGAGGAAATGGATTCCCTGGTAAATAACCAAACTTGGGATTTGGTTCAGTTTCCTGTAGGAAAAAGATCATTATAGAATAAATGGGTTTACAAGTTGAAGGAAGAATATCGAGGAAAAAAGAGGTACAAGGCTAGACTTGTTGTAAAGGGGTTTGCACAAAAGAAAGGTATATATTTTGATGAAATATTTTATACTGTTGTTAAAATGACTTCAATTAGGACTATTTTAAGTCTTTTGGAAGTAGAAGATTTTCATATTGAACAATCAGATGTTAAAACAACTTTTCTCCATGGGTATTTGGAGGAAGAGATTTATATGCAATAGACACAGGGGTATGAGGTCAAAGGGAAGGGGAATCTAGTATGCAAGTTGAAGAAGAGCTTGTATGTCCTAAATCAAGCTCCAAGGTAGTGGTATTTTGGGTTTGACAAGATTATGACAAAACAAGGTTATAGTAGATGTCATTATAATCATTGTATTTATTTTAAAATGATAGAAAATGGAAGCTATATTATCCTTCTATTATATATAAATGGCATGCTTGTTGTAGGGTCTAATATAAAGGATATAAATTTGCTCAAGAATAAATTATCTAATTCATTTGAGATGAAGGATTTGGGTGTTACAAAGAAAATCCTTGGTATGAGAATAACAAGAAACACTAAAAATTGCATATTGACACTGTATTAGGGCGAATACATTGAAAAGGTGTTGGAGAGGTTTAGAATGAAAAATTAAAAACCAATTAGTACATCTTTGGACAACCATTTCAAATTAACTAAGGAAATGTGTCCCAAGAAACAAGAGGAGATAGAATACATGTCCAGGGTCCCTTATTCATCAGTATTTGGCAGCTTGATGTATGTGATGGTTTGCACAAGACTAGATATTGCACATGTAGTGGGAGTTGTGAGAAGGTATATGAACAATCCA
>SNQJ01S0067358.1:80721-94637 GCA_010110895.2 Picea sitchensis | reverse complement strand
GGCCCTTTTGATGTGCTGTGGATTTAATCCTTGTGCCATGGATGTTTGTTTTTCTGTGTTGATGATGTTGAGTTCTTGTCGCCCTGTGCGGACGAAATTTCAGTGATAACAATAAGTTCTACATTGTTGATTAATTGGGTTGGTTTTCATTAATGTCAACCCTTGAAGCAAGTCTGATAGCAAATTTCGGTAGCCCCAACAGTATGGTTAAAGGACTAAAGGTTGTTTTATGTATAATGGTATGAAGGTTAGTATATTTGCAAGTAAGACTATTATGTATGGATAGTACAGGTCATGCCAATTATGGTGATATGTGGAAATTCAAAAAACTCCTCATGGTTATAGAGTTATGGTCTTATGAAATTGGAGAACCCTCATGAGTTATCTAGAAAGTCAAAGAAATCAAATTATTCTAGAAGCTCCTAGAAGAATTTGACTAGTCAAATGGGTGAAACTAGGAGTTAGTCATGGATTAAGTTGTTGCAATAAGAAAATAATTAAAAATAAATTAGTTGCAACTAAAAGTGGACAGTTTACTATTCGTGGATAAAATGGTTATAAGTGGACAAGTGGTTAGAAGTGGGTTATCCCTAAAAGAAGGAAATTGGGTTAAGTTGGTTAGAAGGTAACCCCTTGAGGAAGCTACATGGAAGTATAAATAAGAGAGAAAGACTCTCCTATTATAACCTATTGAGCACATTCAATATCTATTATTTTTTACGTTTTATTTTAGGTACTCATTAATACATCTGAAGTTATGCAAGTATGAGGTATCACGAAGGAGTGATGGTGAAAGTTTCATAATTGCATAAACTACTTAAAAAAACCCTAGTTTTTTAGGTGTATGTGGGATACAGTGGAGAAGGGTTTGTACGTACATGGGTTGGCAGTATAAAGGGCGTGTAGAGTTGGGAAAATCCATAAAAACTTGAGTGGATGAAGATGCCAAGTATCTAGAGTCTGAAAGCAAGCTTCTGGGAAGGTCTACAGTGATTAGGTACAAAAGATCTATTTGCAGGTTCAAAAGGTATGTCTTATTTCTATGTATTGTTGGATTTGTTGTCTACATGAGAAACGGTTGTGGGGGTTTGAGGATTTTCCCTAGAGAATTTATTGGTTGTATGACACTTACTGTATAAGATAGATCTACAAAAATGTAGTGCTGGTGTATTTGATATTTATCATTGGTACATCTTGTTACTGTTGAGGCACATCTTGTAGGTCTTGGCATATGGTTAAGGATTTTGTTGTACACGGTTGAGATCTTGTAGTTGTGAAGTTGTTGTGAAGTCATTGATGTAGTGTGAGTCTATATATCAGTGAGGATTTTTTGTCCATTCCATGTGAGGGTTATTACACATGTTCATGATTATACACACATGTATGGCACATGAGTAGAGAGATATAGTGTTAAAAACTTAATTAAAAAGTACCTAGGCAAGTGTTTCTCATCACCTAGGTGCCTAAGGGGTGAGAAAGTGTCTAATGTGGACCCTAGTCATTTAATTTGTGAGATGCAAATTAAAAGGTGACTTTTTGGAGACTTAGGTAAAGTGGGTAAGTAAAGTGATTTTATCCCCACCGTTGATCTCATCTAATATCAACCGGTAGATGAGATGGCCCTTGAGATTCCCTCATGAGGTCAATTAGGGTAAGGAGGGCGCACCATTGTGTTGGTTGTTGAGAAATTTTTGAGAGAGAGCAAGAGAATTTTCGAGAAGAAGGAAAGAGGCTATTTCATAGAGATAGGGGACGCATTCCAAGGGAGAATACTAGCACACAAATCAAGACAGCAAGGATAGCATACACACTGTATAGTATGGATTTTGGGGTCTGCACAGTCTTGTTGGTAGCCACACATGATTTTTGATATTTAACATGGTCGAAAGAGATTACACTTTTCCATAGATGCCACCACCTCAAATTTGTAAACATTTTTTAGAGTTTTGAAATGATTGTTGGATTAAAAGCTTTCCTTATTAATTATTTATTCCTTGCATTTTTGCTTGTTTTATTTTTAATTCATGACTGTAAGCATGAATTAAACATAAAACTTGGCTTGGATTAATAATTTTGTGTCTTAGAAATATCTTTTAAAGCCATCCGTATGTAATTGAAATTCAAATCTTATGAAATGGTTGATTAATCCATTATACATTTTTCGTTTTAATATGGTCCTTATGAATTCAATGGTTCGATAGTTGATTGTCGAATTGTTTTGATACATGAAGAGCCTTGGTTAATTTTTGATATTATTCTCATGATTTCAATGGTCATATAAACATTCATACCAATGAGTACAGACCTATTGTACTTGCATTTTTACCTTACCTTGCTCGATCAAAACATTAATTAAGCTATTCATTATCTACATAGAGTTTTGTACTATGTAGTTTTAGCACTCATCGCGAGAGATGGTAAGGAATACAATGAACCCTCTAGTTTTCATTATCACTATCCGAGTTATGATAACCCACAAGCTCTGTTATTTTCATGTTTCCACTCTCAGTTTAGACATGTTTCTATTGCTCACACGATTGGAACCTAAAACTATTATGAGTGATCTTTGTTGCATCCTTGTTACAGTGGTCATGGGACTCATCGTTTTCATAGAGCCGAACGGATTCCAAGCCTTATTATCCCATGACGATTTTATTGAGGACCTAAAGGATCATGTTTGGGATATATTCCTCAAGAAATTTGAGGATTATAATCTCTAGGTAGCAGAAGATTTCGCACGAACCTTTGATGGGTTCATAGCTAACATTGGAAACATACAGTTAGAATTGACAGAAGATTTCATCAACAAAGCAACAAGGCTCCCATCAAATTGAGAGAGATGGTTTAAAAACACCAGGATAGAATAAGTCCCGTGGAATTTCTTTATGACGTCCCAAAAAACCAATTGTTTCGTAAAAGGTATTCCTATCGCTCTATTAAAACCTAGATGGCATATTTTATTGTTAATTCTGAAACTATTTGTTATGTACGAAGGTCGATATGGATTGGTCTTTCTCTACCATATCCGTTTGCTCATGAATTTCATAGGTTTCGATTTAGATATTCCCTTTTACTTATTGATGAGTCTCTATAAGATGTCCAAGCGTTACAAATGATAGGATATCAATTCGATCATGTTCCACCATGGATTGGTTAAAATCTTGTTGATGTATCATCTATCGAACATAGGTGATAGTTGGGAGACCTTTTTAATGATGAATGGCTTCGCCCAGGATGATCCTACGACAAACCCTCTTTTAATTGAAAACCCTAACTCAGATAAGCTAGTGGTTGAAGACTAGTTCAGTAATTCAATTAATGGACCAGAATTTATTGATAAAACCCCTCTAGATAAAGGATCGTCGTGTAGGTTTTCACCTCCAAGATTTCCAGATCAAGTGACTAATGAATTGAATGGAAATGATACTATTGTTCCTTTGAATGATGCTATCTTGAACATTAATGTTAATTCTAATGCCAATAAACTTTGTAAAGGAACAAAACAATAGTGCACAGATTTGGGTTTCAAGAACAAGAAGGTTGGTCGCCTAATATCTATAAAACTAAGGAACCAAAAATATACTCATCTGATCTCGATCGATATGATCGAGATTGATGAGGGTTTGGATCCTGAGATAGAGGATTTTCTAACTCGAGAAGATCTAGAAATTCAGGGTTCCAGGAGGGAGGTTATCATTCATACTGAACCATATGATTTCGTGACAAATTAACCACCATGCCTTAAGGGTAAAGAAAAATTATCGGGTATTAGGCAAGATATGAAGAAAAAAATAGGTAAGATTGAAGCACCCTTGGTCGATTGTGTCCTTCGTCGATCTTCCATCTCCCATGTACATTGTGATGGTTGTCTCGATTGGGTTGAGCATTACTATATCGACGTTCCTTTCTTACAGGGCCGAATTAAAACTTTGACTACTCAAAACAATCTGTGTAAGAAAGAAAACCTTGATCTCAAGGCACATGCAGAGAGGCAAACTAAACATATCAAGAGATCTGGAAACATATTCATTAAGAATATGACCAGTGTCAAGGCAATTATAAACTCTGAACTGTCTAATCCCTCTTTGGCAAATTTTTAATAGTAAAACGTTTTGTTGTGATTTCGTTTGATTTTGTTATCTAAGTCGAAATAAGTAGATTTGAATTGTGATTTCATTTACTAAAATAAAGATTGGCTACAGAATATTCGATTCTGTAGACAATCTGTTTAATAATAATAATTAGTGATTAGAAATTGTTTTTCTAATATATAAAATTGTGTTTTCTATTCTCGGGAAATGGGATATTTTGTTGTTGATTACTTGGAGGAAATATTTTCAATTATACGCCTAAATGATTAGTAGTTTCTCCTTCTTTATGTTTTATAAAAACTTTGATTTAATTTTGAATAAACCAACTCTATTATGAGTGGTTTCCAATCCACTATTTTTGTAATATTACTTGATTTTGGGAGATTCAACTCTATCCTATGAGATATGAGTATTTGGATTCTGGATTACTTTAAATATTGTCCACTTTTGTTAGTGAGGGCATCATTTTTTTAACACATTATGGACATGTAATTCCCAAATACTATATGGACAAGTTGTTCACATTTCGACTTTAGACCAGCGTGACACTATTCCATTTATGTTTTTCCTATTATATTATGGAATATTAACATGTTATACAACTTTAGCCTCATTAGGATGTAATGTTTCATTTTATTCAATGCTTTAAATTTTGTCTATAACTTGTTGTTTCATATATTATATATGTGATCTTTATTTCACTTTAATATCATCGATTTATGCTTAATGTTAATTTGATGTATCATATGAATGTTTCACATTAAAATTTCTTTTACTGTAAACATTCATCATTACAAGGTCACTGGATCTATATGTTTATCACCCTATTTTTATATCCTTGCTCCCAAAAATACCTTGAGTTTATTTTGGAGATGTTAGCACAAGCCTGTTACAGATTTCTTTCACATGAAAGATAGTTGGAAGTTCAAAATGTACAAGGATATAGAAACAGTATGAGTCTAATCTCAGGTTAGTTTTATTTGCATTCAAGTTATGCTATTTTATTCATTAGTGAAATAAGACAATTTAAATTGGTTGTGACTATTATTTTGTTCTTGCTTCAGATTATTTTTTATTAGTATATTTTGAGTTCTTAGATTTTAAATAATTAAATAGAAAATAAAGAAAAAATATGTGCTTTCTTTATCTACTTCATAAACAATTACAAAAACATTGATCTCGCAAGACATCCATCAAAACTTGCAAATTGTAAATATCATGTTCATAATCACATGTTCATATTTATGTTTCTGTTTAACATTTGTAAATAACTAGATTCATGTACATAGTATTGTAGTTATAGCTTTAGGGTAGTTTATTTTCTTTCATTATTTTAGGACCTTAGTTGTCTAACGGAGCCATTATACGCATCAGTTTAGATCACACCAAACGGCTGGGATTAATTAGACAACCCCGGTCTGAATATATCCTTCCAGTTGACGGTGTGTCACATATGCATGTCAAAAATGGTGCTAGAAGGAGGGATTGAATTCAATTGATGGCACGTGGAGGTCGCAAGACTCCTCCCCCACACACTCGCTCCCTATCATAACATGTAGTCTCAGACAACAACGTTACACTTGAAACAACAACTACCTCAAACGATAACCCTGATATTCTTGTTGAACCAATGACACCAGTTCCTCAATGGGCCGACGTCCAAGAAATTGTTCGTCAGTCACTCATAAGAATGCATAGTGCCATAGCCCGTATCAGACAACCTGGTAGGCCACTTAATCAACCCCTAGATTTATCGGATATCTGAGAACAACTTCAAGGAGTTGGTCTACTCCAAAACCATTTAGGTGATAATACTACTAATCTTATCGAAACACCTACTCTTGGAGCCGGAGGATTTGGTATCCCACCTTCCCCACCTAGTTCATCTCCATCCTCTTCAGGAGGAGAATCTTCAGACAAATGCAATTCTTCATCAGAACCATCTTAGCCTTCTACACCACCAACTCCCATGGAAAATCAAAACAATCATGCCAGACCTTGGCTCAATCAAGATGTCATGGTTGTATACGAACCCCAGCACCCATTATCGAAACATCTGGAGAAATGGCTGCCCAAATTTGATCCAGACTCAAAGCAGTATGTCGAGGATTATATTAAAAAACTTATGTTTTCCATTAGACTCTGGAGTGTTGAACATGAGGATGTAGTATGTATATTATTCCCTTATACTTTTGAGGGAAATGACTCCACATCGTATTTTTCTCAACAACCCCACACCCTTGTCTCTTGGGACAAGTTTGAAACTTGTTTCTTGGAAAACTTCAGAGATGATAAATCCTTGAAAGTCTTGATTATGGAACTTTCCAGCTTAAAAATGAATCCTAAGGAAAAAGTGAAAGATTTTAACCAAATATTTCTTACTTTAAAGAATAAAATCCCTACAGATTCAATGCCTGCTGAAAGTTTAATAGTTGCATATTATGCTAAAGCCTTGCACAATAATATAGCCATATGGGTCAAAAGGTCTAAAAAGAACACATTGCTTGAAGCCTTTGAGGAGGCAAGCCAAATTGAAAAGGATATTTTGAGCCTAAAAGATAATATTAGTAGTGAAGCTGACATAACTTAATCCTCTAAGAAGAAAATAGAGATCCTTACTAGGCCTCCTCAAACTAAAAATCAACTGGAAACTTTGGACTTATAAAGCTTGCAGAAAGCTTTCAAAAAACTATCCAATCAAGTCGTTGACTCGAAGAGATTAGCTGAGGAGGCATCAGCAAGCAAAGGAATTTTTAAACCTCCTTTAAGAATTATATAACCATTTCCTCCCAACTGGCTAAACCCGACCATTGAAGGTCTAAATTTTGAAAGTTCACAGTATGCTTTGCAAAGAATCTTAGAAGCACATGATAATTCTGCCTCTACCCCTCCTGAAAATTCTGAAGACGTATTTGAGGAAGAAGATCCAGAAGAAGAGGAATTGTCTCCCAATGTCTTTGGTCACTTCGCGGACAATATCTTCCAAGAAAATTTCAAAATTGTTCACCCCTACAACACAAGAAGCAAAGTGCAAAACAAACCCCTTCTGAAGTGAATAAAAACGTGTTTCCAAAACAGTCAAAGCAAGCTGAAAGTAAACAAAGCTTAGCAGCCCTATTTTTAGAATACGATTTGATTGAAGATCTAAAAAAACTGAGAGCTAATATTTATGTTTTTGAGATGCTAAAATTTCCCCTTATTTTGCAGAAAATGCTTCAAAATATCGTTGAAAACAGTAAAACTAATGATCCTAGCAGCAAGAAATCAGCAGAAATCGATTCAAATATAGCCAAAACAATCCCAACTAAAACGACTTACGAACTTCCAGATAAAATGGATTTTGCAGGAAAAACTGTAGCAAGTGTAGATAAAACTGTTTTAGGGACGGCGGCTAAAAATCAGCAGAATTCGGTTGTTAATGCTCGAACAAATGTCCCGCCTTTTTTGTTAACCTTTGAAATTTTTAATAGGAATGTACATAATTATATGGTTGATTCTAGCGCAACGTCAAACATCATGCCTCTATCTGTTTGTCAAAAAATTAATGCAGAAGTTAAACGTTCTGATCTCAAGATCATTCATCTAGATCAGACAAATGTTAAGGTAATTGATGAACTTAAGAATGTTCTGGTTATATTATCTTCCAATCCTAAGGTTCATCAGATAATTGACATTATCATTGTTGATATCCCTTAATTTTACGATTTTTTTTTAAGCAGGGACTAGTGAAAACAGTTGCATGGTTACTTTGCCATAGATTGGTCTCATTTGTGGCTGCCTGAAAATGGATAGCCCAACAAAATCAGGATAAACAGAGAATGTTAACTTAAGCATACTGTGACGGATCTAAATGATGCAAATGAACCTTTCACTACATCTACTAATTCATTTGAAATACAGGGAATGAATACCTTATTTCGTAATGTCATGACCGAAATTTCTCCTATTATTGATCCTGGGCAACAATCATAAGTTATGACCTATACTAAGACATCAGCTTTGCTAAGTATACCAAGTACTATTTATGAAGCCCAAATATAGTCATTGTACTTTGATGGATCCAAATCCAAAGGAGCAGGTGCAGTTTGTGTGCTCATCAATCCTGCAGGTAATAAGACTTTTATTGCTTATCGGCTAGAGTTTGAGTGCACTAATAACATCGTCAAGTATGAAGAAATTCTACAAGGACTTAGGAAATATTTGGATATGGACGTGTGGAATTTGATGGTATTTGGTGATTCGGAAATCATGGTTAGGTAGGTAAGAAACACCATACATTTCTTATCACCACATCTAAAAGCTACCAAACTGAGGTATGGATTTTAATGCAAAAAATTTCATCATTTAACATAAATCCCATTCCTATATTAAGTAATTCAGAACCTTATTTATTGACCAATGTTGTTTATAAAATATTACCCGCAAAAGGTATTTCCCCTAATGCATTTTCAATTGAATTTGTGTTCAGGTCGTCGATCCCAGATAACATCACAAACTGGAGAGTATTCGATGATGACCAGTAGATCATCAACTTTATGCACATGGAAGACACCTTCCAAGGTGCAGTCATTGATGAAGGCACTCACAATGAAAACCTCGAAAACTTCACAGTAATATCATATCCTAGATCTCCTAAATTGACATATGATATGGTAAAC
Organism: Picea sitchensis; assembly: GCA_010110895.2. Classification (NCBI taxonomy): domain Eukaryota; kingdom Viridiplantae; phylum Streptophyta; class Pinopsida; order Pinales; family Pinaceae; genus Picea; species Picea sitchensis. Next base: position 85,888 of record SNQJ01S0067358.1, on the reverse strand, counting down.
TCTATCCCTAGATATTTTGTAGGACTAGAGAAATTTTATGACTTGCATGATAAATTTAGAGGGATAGTAAATTGTAAAACGAACATTTCTTCATTGATTTATGAGATGGTTAATTTAGGAACAAAGGACAATCCTCAAAATATAAATCTGGGAACAGGTTGTTCCAAGCAAGAACGATCTTCTTTTATAAAATTGTTTAAAGAATTTAAAGGTGTTTTTTCCTGGATGTGTGATGACTTGAAAACATTCGACCCCAACATCATACAACATGTCATCCCCATGAAACCCCAGACACAGCCTTTTCAACAGAAATTGAGGAAGATGCACCCTAAATTGGAACCCACTGTTAAAAAAGAATTGAATAAATTACTAACTGTAAAGATAATTTTCCCAGTAAGTCACACACAATGGGTGTCTAATATGGTCCCTGTAAGGAAGAAAAGCAGTGAAATTTGACTCTGTGTCAATTTTTAGAACCTTGACTGAGCATCTAATAAAGATAACTACCCTATCCCTCCAATGGAACAAATTCTATAGCAGGTGCCTAGTTCCGAAAGACTATCTTTACTAGATGGATTTTCGGGATACAACCAGGTCCTCATGTCTCCCTCAGATCAGCTTAAAAGCACTTTTTGCACCCCATGGGGCACTTATGCCTATAGGAAAATGCATTTTGGACTAATAAACGTCGGTGCCACTTTTGAGAGAGCAATGTATATTTCTTTCCATGGCCTCATTAACCAATCAGTCATGGTCTATCTTTATGATGTCACCATCTTCTCTAAAAATAAGAAAGATCAATTGTCTCACCTCAGGGTTGTCTTGGAACGATGTCGCAAGTTCGGCATATCTCTCAACCCTAAGAAATCGGTCTTTGCAGTGGATCAAGGTAAATTGCTTGGGTTTATAGTGTCTAAGGATGGAATGATTATTTACCCTGAAAGAACCCAAGTTATTGCTAAAATCCCCCTCCTTCTTCCAAACAATCCATGCAGTCCTTTTTGGGAAATGGTAAGACCATTATAGAATTTAATAAAAAGGGATGTTTTGTATCGTTGGGGACCACAAGAAAGTTAGGCCTTCGATTCTATTAGAAAAGAAATAATAGAATCCCCTTCCTTGATGAGTCCCAATGTTTCTCAGGATTTCACTCTTTATACCTTTGCTTCTGACCAATCTTATCTTGTTGTGTTAACACAGAAAAACACTGAAAGCAATGAGATACCCATTGCCTTCATGAGCTCATATTTCAAATGAGCAGAGCTTAACTACCCAATCGTAGATCAACAGGCATATGTTGTTTTTAAAACAATGAAACACTTCTGGTTGTTATCACATAAACATGTATGGGGTGTTTTCCTTATGAGTGTCCCTCCTTTGGTGAAAAAAGGGGAAGAAATGGGTCAAAAAACCTAATTATCCTAATTTTGGGGTGCAAAATACGCATTGTGTTAAGCAGTAAGAAGATCTATGTGGCCAGAAGCTATGCACCTAGATCTGTGGTCGGGATTCAATTCTTCCCCCCCTTGCCCCCCGCCTCTCTACCTTTAACGCAAGGGGGGGTATGATATAGGCGTTATCAGGCATGTGGATCTGAACGGTTAGAATCTACATGCCCAGATCTACGGTGGTCCAATTCCGGACACCCCCCCCCGTCGTTATGCCTTTAATGGATGGGGGGGCTCCGATGTGAGGGCGTGCAAGTTTCAATGATTGGGATTTAAGCACCCATATCGATGGCTGAGGTATCATTCCGAACCGCCTTGTCATTTTTCCTTTAATGGGGGGTCCGATATGGGTATTTTTGTGTGGGCCCCCCCTAAAGCCCCTTACTACTTCCTCCTCTGCTTACCGCCTTCACCCCCTGGTGACAAGTGTCCCCCACTCTACCTGTCCTATTCCCCTATCACATCTCCCTCTTCCTTCCTACCTTTCACCACCGCACACATATCCTCCACTCTCCCAAGTGTCATGCCCCCATTCCCTTCATCCCTCTTATTTCCTGACACCTATGCCCCCATGCTCCATGCCACTTCCACCTGTGTCTTATCCATTTTCCCGTGGCACTCCTCATCTGGTGACATAGCCCCCGTTCTCCGCCATTTGGTGCTTCCACCTCAACTCCCCTCGTCTTTCCTCCACATTTTTGGTGCCATTTCCCTTCCCGTCAGATCCTTGTCCATGTTCATAGGCCGGAACCCCTTGTAGCAATCCAACGAAGTATCATTGGCCAAGGAAAGGCCGCCACATTGTTCAAGGAGAAAATTTGACCGGGTCTTACCTAATCCCGAGAAAGCAGTTATTGAGGTGGTTGAACATCGTTTCCTTCCATAAATAGAAGGTCAGAAAGGGACAAAGCACAGAAGATGATTGTCAGTACAACCTGACTAAGATTGCGTCTGACATCCGACTACATGGGCAGTCCGACCAATGTCTTCATGCACAGCTTGACAGGGAAACTCACCTACGCAAAGCATTGAAATCATGATATGATCGTGCCTTCAGTGATGGAGCCAGCTCCAAGTATTTAGAGGCATTTTTTCCATTTTTGTTGGGGTCGATGGTTGACCTTGGCTCCCGATTGTAAAAGTTTAATGAAGCAATGGTTTTCCTAGTTATGCATTTGTATGTGAGACTTATTATTTAATGAAAGTCATCTTCATTTGATCTCTTTATAAACCCTACTTTAAGACACTCGGAATTGGAAGATCCAGTCGAGGTGATTGTGTTGTTGTGATGTATGTGTGATCATGACAGTATTTTTACCATTTTTAAATTAGTTTCCTGTGTTATATTTTCCTTCTTACACTGAGTAACTCAAAATTGGAGGATCCAGTTGAGTTGTTATAGCAGCATTGTGATGAAGGTTTGATCACCGTGTTGTTGTAACTGTGCTACTTAGGCACATTTTCAATGTCATGTATTTCTTCTCTAAGTTGTTGGAAGGCCTGATCCCCATAACACCCTTCTTCATTTTTCCCACCAAGTCTTCTCTCTGTTCCTTTTCTAAATCCAACTTCTTGACTGAAGTTAGATCAGGACCTCACCTGCTCGTGCATGCCTGGCCCAGTTTTCTAAGTTAAAACGATATTTTCCTGGGTATGCATCCATTCGATCGCCTTAATTCAATTATCATGACATATAAAACTAATGGGTATCAAGCTTACTCCTACCACAATCCAGGAGTGACTTCTGGTGTGAACATTTTTGGCATCGTTGCCGAGGACAAAGTTGAATATTTTCCCCGGGATTGAATGACATTGAGCCTATGATTCTGAAGTTGCATCAGGAATCAGAGCCCTCCATGATTTCTACTGTGCACCTGGTGACTCCACTATGCTGACTTCATTGATGCAAACCCACAGGTGAATCCATTGTTTCAACTGTGGCTTCTAGAGGCAAACATACAAGGTCTACTCCACAGCTTCCTTCAGCGACACCTGAAGCTAACCTAGACAACATCATCAAAAAGGGAAAGACCTTTGGAGGAGGTACTTCTACTGCTAAACTAGGTATTTATGATGATTTTCATTGTCCTATTGGAACTCCAACCCCTGCATCTCATTCTTTTTTATTGCCTTCTGTTGGATTTTCCCGAAGTCTAAAGTTTGGGAGTGTTCTTACTGAGTTTTCTCCTCCTATTCTTGGATTGGAGGGAGAAATCCTTGTCACTCCCCTTTCTCCTGAGGTTGTACCCTGGTTTAGACCCAACACCTCAGAATATTTTTCTACCCTAGGTTTTACCGCCCCTCCTCTGATTACTACTTCTATTGAAGAAAGGGAAACTTTTGTCCCTTTAAGCCCTGAAGCTCATTCTCCAAATTCCCTGTGGTTTCCCTTTCCTCCTGTCATCCCACTTCCACTTTCTCTTGGTTGAACCCATTCTCCTCCACCTCTTATCTTTATGGCAGGTGGTAATCCCCCCGTAAATAGAATGGATTCCATAGTGGCTGCCAAGTATGCCCCCTTAATCCTACCTCAACCCATGAATCCTCTCTCCGCTGGAGATTACTTGAAGTATATGCCTAAATTCACTAGAGAGGAGGACATAAATGTTGAAGAGCACCTCACTACCTTCTGTAGTTATGCAGACAACCTGAACATTGAAAATGAAGATGTCTAGATGAGAGTCTTCGTCCAGAGCCTTGATGGTGAGGTTAGGAAATGGTTTAGGGGACTGACCCCTGGATCTATCGCTGGGATTGAAGCTCTAGATAATGCCTTCCTGAGACAGTGCGGAGATAAAAATATTTCATGTATTACATGAAAGAGTTTGGGTCCTTGAAGAAAAAGGAAGGAGAGATTGTCTTAGACTTCGCCAAGAGATTCAATAAAATGTACAATAAGATCCCTGCTGAGATCAAGCCCACAGAAGCCTCTACCAAAATATCTTATGCTAATGCATTTGACCCTGAATTTTGTCTCTTGTCGAGAGAGAGAGAGAAGAGCTATTTCCCTAGCTCAGATGCAATATGTGGTCATAGAAGTAGAATCTAATGTGTTGGCAGTTGATAGACTCAGAAATAAGGTTGTTACAAACAGAAGAAAGGGAAGATTTGAAGCCTCAACCTATGACCCCACTGTGCCTCACCCTCAAGTGGATGAATTGACCAAGATGGTGAAATCTCTTTCTGTAGAGATGGAGAAGATGAAATTTGAAGGGAAGGAGACATACATAAATCCTCAAATGGTGGACAACAGAGGCACCTTCAGGAGGCCTAACAACAATGTTCATGAGATTATTCCAAGAGAACAAAGCAACAAAGACAGAGATGATCAGAGGATTCAAACCCCTCTCCAAAATAACTTGGTTGATGATGAGGGGAGGGAAGAAGAAGAGCTTGACCCCGAGATCCATTGTTTTGGAGACACCCCCCCTTTTCCTCATTTGACTCAATCAACATACGAGGAGTCTCTCATGAACAATCAACTCAATGAGCTAAGAAAGGGAAGCAATGCTAGTAGCAGCCAAAATAGATACAACCTCAGATCCAAGAAGAAGACAGGAACGCCTGATGTTCCTGAGCAACCGAGCAAAGTGGAGAATCCCGCTAAAGATATGGCAGACAAAAACAAGGGTAAGAAACTTGTAATGATCCCAAGCCATTATGCAAGGATCATCACTGTTTTGGTGTCTTTTTAAAACTTTTTTTGAGTGAGGTATTTC
>SNQJ01S0067358.1:58287-68525 GCA_010110895.2 Picea sitchensis | reverse complement strand
TCTCCCCCTGGTGACAAGTGTCCCCCACTCTGCATGTCCTATTCTCCTGTCACATCTCCCACTTCCTTCCTACCTTTAACCACTGCACACTTGTCCTCCACTCTCTCAGGTGTCATGCCCCCATTCCCTTTGTCCCTCTTATTTCCCGACACGTGTGACCCCGTGCTCCATGCCACTTCCACCTGTGTCTTATCCATTTTCCCATGGCACTCCTCGTCTGGTGACATAGCCCCTGTTCTGCACCACCTGGTGCTTCCACCTCAAACCCCCTCATCTCTCCTCCACATTGTTGGCACCATGCCCTGCCCATCAGATCCTCGTCCACGTTCGCAGGCCGAACCCCTTGTAGCAATCCAATGAAGTAGCAGTGGCCAAGGAAAATCTGTGACGTTGTTTAAGGAGAAGAGTCAATCAGGCCTTACCTAATCCAAAGAAATAAGTTATTAAGGTGGTTGACGGTGGTTGAACGTCATTTCCTTCCATAAATAGAATGTCAAAAAGGGACAAAGCATAGAAGGTGACTGTTAGTCCAGCCTGACAAAGATTGCGTCTGACAACTGATTGCATGGGCAGTCCGACCGACGGTTGCATGCACATCTTGACAGGGAAACTCACCTACGCAAAGCATTGAAATCATGATATGATCATGCTTCAGCGATGGAGCCAGGTCCAAGTATTTAGAGGCATTTTTTCTATTTTTGTTGCGGTCGATAGTTGAGCTTGGCTCCCGATTGTAAAAGTTTAATGAAGCACTAGTTTTCCTAGTTATGCATTTGTATGTGAGACTTCTTGTTTAATGAAAGTCATCTTATTTCTATCTCTCTGTAAACACTGCTTTAAGAAACTCAGAATTGGAAGATCCAGTAGGGGGTGATTGTGTTGTTGTGATGTATGTTTGATCATGACAATATTTTTACCAGTTTTAAATCAATTCCTTGTGTTATATTTTCCTTCTTACACTGAGTAACTCAAAATTGAAGGATCCATTCGAGTTGTTACAACAACATTGTGATGAAGGTTTGATCACCGTGTTGTTGTAACTATGTCGCTTAGGCACATTTTCAGTGTCTTGTATTTCTTCTTTAAGTTGTTGGAAGGCCTGATGCCCATAGTAGACCTGTTCATTTTTCCCACCAAATCTTCCCTCTGCTCATTTTTTAAATCCAACTTCCTGACTGAAGTTAGATTAGGACCTCACCTGCTTGTGCATGTCTGGCCTAGTTTTCTGAGTTAAAACGATATTCTCCTAGGTCTGCATCCATTTGACCACCTTAATTCAATTATCATGACATATAAAATTGATGGGTATCAAGCTTACTCCTGCCGCAATCTGGGAGTGACTTCTGGTGAGAACATCGGTCATACCTGTTGAAATCCAGAACTAAGGTTATTGTTCCCTACCTAGCTGTAAGAAACCTGTTAGCACAAAAAGAAATGGGTGAGAAAAGGGAAAATTGGAGGACATCATTACAAGAATATGACCTAAAAATAACCCATGCACAGATTGTTAGAGGTCAAGGCCTATGTAAACTAGTGGTTGATTTAGTTGAAGAAGAGGAAAGACAAATCAACACCTTAAGTGTAAATCAGCATAACGAAAAACAAATCAGTTGTGCATAAGTTACTGTCAATTCTTGGTATGAGAACATTAAATTTTATTTAACACATGGATCTGATCCTCGTAATCTTGATCATAAAAAAAGAAGATCGCTTAGGCTAAAATATGCATCTTTCTAGTTAATCAATGATGTATTATTTCGAAAGAACTTTGATGGTGTTCTTATGCGTTGTTTAGAAAAGGAAGAGTCGGAGAAAGTGTTATCTGAACTTCATGCAGGTGAAGCCAGTGGTCACTTCGATGGAGATACCACTTATCACAAAGTGCTAAGATCTAGGTACTATTGGCCCACTTTGTTTAAATATGCCCATGCGTTGTGTCGTAAATGCATAATCTGCCAAAAGGCTGCAGAACGGGTGAAAAAGGCAACATTCCCAAGTTCCAGAATCTGTGGTTGGGACCATTTGTAATTTCTGAAAAATTGGGTCCCAGCTCTTTCCGTCTACATAAATTGGATGGACAGTTAGACACATTCCCAGTGAATGGCCAAGATCTCAAAAGGTATTTCACCTAATGATTTCAGATCCACCTTTTGTACATATATATATATATATATTTTATTTTATTTTGGTTCCCTTCATTTTGCTTGATTTTGATTTATTTTCAAATAATGATGTCTGAGTCACCATTTCATTTGTGGAAGGGAAATCAGAATTTTCATTCATTAGAAACAACTAACAACTCCTCGAAGCACCAGTTCTGTGAATGCTAAAACTCAGATCAGTAGAAGTAAAAAATATTTCAAAACAGTGTTCCTGGTTTTTCTTTAAAATTACGAGAAGACATGATTATCATTAATAAAACTCTTAACGTTGTCTCTGTTTTAAAAAAAACAACTAAATTATACCTTTCGGTCCTCGAGATGGTTTCTTAACAAAAATATAATTGTTCAGATCATGATGAAGGTCGTCAAACGAGAAAATAATTTGTAAAAGATCAAGTTTTGTTTTCAAAATCTGATATTTTTAGCATCACCCCGCTCTCTTGAATATCATAAAGTTTCTGTAAATTTGTAAACAAATTCTAGAGAGTTGAAAGCACTGCAAGGTGTGGGAAGTGTTTGTAAACCGACCGAGACACTGAACATGTCTCGTGGTTGCAAGTAAATGAATGCATGATGCCAAGGAAACTTTGTTGAGGTACTAAACAAGCCTGCTGGTAGTGAAGCAATGTTGGGTTTAAGAAAATTTTCAAGTATGTACTTTTGAATTGATCAAAAGTAAATATGTTATTTATTATGAATGGACGACTCTTGGATAGGACAGAGGTGTTAGAGTGGGTTAAATGACATCCCCGTCGAAGCTATGGACGCCTACTGGTAGCAGTGGCCCTGTCAATAGTATCAGAGTCGGTTACCTAAACATCGTTTCGCTCATAATCTAGATTTGATACCAGATTTCATTTTTGACAGAAACACATCTAATCATAGACTACGTTATTTTCTGTGTTTTGATTAGGATGCTTGACCTATTGTCAATTGTTTCTTAAAAATTCATTCTTTTTTATTCACCCTAACATGAATTTTCTAGTGATGCAGAGATAAGTTCTTCGCCTAGTACATCACCATTGTTGGCAGCCACACATGATTTTTTATATTTAACACGATCAAAAGAGATTACACTTTTTCGCAGCTTCCACCACCTCAAATTTGTAAACATTTTTGAGAGATTCAAAATGATTGTTGGATTAAAAGATTTCCTTATTAATTCTTTATTGCTTGCATTTTCATTTGTTTTATTTTTAATTCATGTCTGTAAGCATGAATTAAACATAAAACTTGGCTTGGTTTAATAATTTTGTATCTTTGAAATATCTTTTAAATCCATCCATATGTAATTGAAATTCAAATCTTATGAAATGGTTGATTAATTCATTATCGATTTTTTGTTTTAATATGGTCCTTATGCATTAAATGGTTCGATAGTTCATTGTCAAATTATTTTGATACATGAAGAGCCTTGGTTATTTTTTTATATTCTTCTCATGATTTCAATTGTCATATCAACATTCATACCAATGAGTACAAACCTGTTGTACTTGCATTTTCGCCTTACCTTACTGGATCAAAACACTAATGAAGCTATTCATTATCTATATAGGGTTTTGTACTTTGTAGTTTTGGAGCTCATCGCGAGAGATGGTAAGGAATACAATGAACCCTCTGGTTTTCATTCTCACTATTCGAGTTATGATAACCCACACGCTCTGTTATTTTCGTGTTTCCACTCTCCGTTCAGACTTGTTTTTGTTGCTAGCACGATTGGAACCTAAAACTATTTTGAGTGATCTTTGTTGCATCCTTGTTATAGTGGTCATGGCACCTATCGTTCGCATAGAGCCGAATGGATTCCAAGACTTATTATCCCATGACGATGATATTGAGGACCTAAAGGATCATGGATGGGATATATTCCTCAAGACATTCGAGGGTTATAATCTCCAGGTATTAGAAGCTTCCACACGAACCTTTGATGGGTTCAGAGATAACATTGGAGACATACAGTTAGAATTGACAAAATATTTCTTCAGCAAAGCAACAGGGCTCCCATCAAAGGGCCAGAGATGGTTTAAAGTCAGCAAGATAGAAGAAGTCATGTGGAATTTTTTTATAACCTCCCGAAAAACCAACTATTGTGTAAAAGGTATTCCTATCGCTCTCTTAAAACCTATATGGCATAGCTTATTTTTAATTCTGAAACAATTTGTTACGTGCGAAGGTCAATACAAACTGGTCTTTCTCTACCATATCATTTTTCTCATGAATTTCATAGGTTTTGATTTAGATATGCCCTTTTACTTATTGATGAGTCTCTATAAGATGTCCAAGTGTTACAAATGATAGGGTATCAATTCAAGCCTGTTCGACCATGGATTGGTTAAAATCTTGTTGATGTATCATATGTCGACCATAGGTGACAATTGGGAGACCTTTTTGATGAGGAATGACTTCGTCCAGGCTAATCCTAAAGTAAACCCTCTTTTAATTGCAAACCCTAACTCAGATAAGCCAGTGGTTGAAGACCAGTTTGGTAATTCAATTAAAGGACCAGAGTTTACTGATAAAACCCCTCTAGATAAAGGATCGTCGTGTAGGTTTTCACTTGTAATATTTCCAGAGAAAGTGACTGATTAATTGAAGGGAAATGATCCTCTTGCGTTTGTGAGTAATGCTAGCTTGAACGTTAATGTTAAGTCTGATGCCAACAAACTTTGTAAAGGAACAAAACAACAGTGCATAGATTTGGGTTTCAAGAACAAGAAGGTCGTTCGCCTAATCTCTAGAAAAATAAGGAACCGAAAGGATACTCATCTGAGCTCGATTGATCCGATCGAGATCGATGAGGGTTCGAATCCTGAGATATATGATTTTCTAGCTTAGGAAGATCCAGAAATTCAGGGTTCCAGGAGGGAGGTTATCATTCATACTGAACCATATGATTTCATGACAAATTTACTACCATGCCTTAAGGGTAAAGAAGGATTCTCAGGCATTAGGAAAGATCTAAAGAAAATAGAAGGTAATACTGAAGCACCCTTGGTTGATTGTGTCCCTCTTCGATCTACCATCTCCCTGTACACTGTGATGGTTGTCTCGATTGGGTTGAGCGTTACTATACTGACGTTCCTCTCTTACAGGCCCGAATTAAAACTTTGACTGCTCAGAATGATCTATTGAAGAAATAAAACATTGATCTCAAGGAACATGCAGAGAGGGAGACTAAATATATCAAGAGATGTAGAAACATAGTCATTAAGAATACAACCAGTGTCAACGAAATTATAAACTCTGAAATGTATGATCGCTCTTTGGCAGATTTTTAATGGTAAAAATTTTTGTTGTGATTTCGTTTGATTTTGTTATCTAAGTCAAAATAAGTAGATTTTAATTGTGATTTCATTTACTAAAATAAATACTGGCTACAAAATCTTCAATTCCATAGCTAGTCCTTTTAATAATAATAATTAGTGTTTAGCAATTGTTTTTCTAATATATAAAATTGGTTTTTCTATTCTCAGGAAATGGGAGATTATGTTGTTGATTACTTGGAGGAAATATTTTCAATTATACGCCTAAATGATTAGTAGTTTCTCCTTCTTTATGTTTTATAAAAACTTTGATTTAATTTTGAATAAACCAACTCTGTTATGAGTAGTTTCCAATCCACTATTTTTGTAATATTACTTGATTTTCGGAGATTCAACTCTATCCTATGAGATATGAGTATTTGGATCCTGGATTACTTTAAATATTGTTCACTTTTGTTAGTGAGGGCATCCTTTTAGGAACACATTATGGACATGTAATTCCCAAAGACTATATAGACAAGTTGTTCAAATTTTAGCTTTAGACCAGTGTGACACTATTCCATTTATGTTTTTCCTGTTATATTATGGAATATTAACATGTTATACAGCTTTAGCCTCATTAGCATGTAATGTTTCATTTTATTCAGCGCTTTAAATTTTGTCTATAACTTGTTATTTTATATATTATATTTGTGATCGTTATTTCACTTTAATATCATCGATTTATGCTTGATGTTAAGTTGATGTATCATATGAATGATTCACATTAAAATTTGTTTTACTATAAACTTTCATCATTACAAGGTCTTTGGATCTATATGTTTATCACACTATTTTTATATCCTTGCTCCCAAAAATACCTTGAGTTTATTCTGGAGATGTTAGCACAAGCATGTTACAGATTTCTCTCACATGAAAGATAGTTGGAAGTTCGAACTGTACAAGGATACCGACACGGTATGAGACTAATCTCAGGTTAGTTTTATTCAAATTCAATTTCTATTATTTTATTCATTAGTGAAATGAGACAGTTTAAATTGGTTGTGACTATTATTTTGTTCTTGTTTCAGATTATGTTTTATTAGTATCTTTTGAGTTCTTAGATTTTAAATTATTAAACAGAAAATAAAGAAAGAATATGTTCTTTCTTTATCTACTTCATAAACAATTACAAAAACATTGATTTCACAAGACATCCACCAAAAATTGCAAATTGTAAATATTATGTTCATAATCACATGTTCATATTTATGTTTTTGTTTAGCATTTGTAAATAACTAGATTCATGTACATAGTATCGTATTTATAGCTTTAGGGTAGTTTATTTTCTTTCATTATTTTAGGAACTTGGTTGGCTAATAGAACCATTAAACATGTTAGGATAGATCACACCAAATGGATTAGTTTAATTAGACAACCCCAGTTCAGATCTATCCTTCCAATTGAAGGTGTGTCACATATGCCCGCCAACAAGTATCTTGTGGGCACATAAATCAAGGCAGTAAGACCAACATTTAATTATATTCGTACAGTATGCATTTCTCAGTCTGTACATTCATACTTTTGGCACAGTTTTTTGAGGAGGGACAGTCGGTCATACCGTATGTATTTCTACATTCCGTACAATCACTTCTTGGCACAGAAATCGAGGCAGGTTGTTGTGTGGGTTTTCTAGAAAGTTTGGCATGGTTTTCAAGGAGGTCATATAGCCATTAATACACCTAGAAATTTGTTGTAGTTGTTGGCACAAATTTCAAGGCAACTGTATAGCCATTTGTAGGCATAGAAATTCAGGAGAAGACCTTGTAATTTATTATAGAAAATTCTAGAAAGTGTTTTCAGGAGTTTTGCTCATTTTCCTGTGTGATGACTTGGCAGGGTTATTGAGATAAGTTTGTCATTTAAATTTCTGAAGATGAATATGTTGTAATAGAATTTCTCTGAAGCTCCCAAATAATAAAAACTCCCTCTCTCACCGGTTTCCCCTTGTGGGTTTTTCCAGGGTCGTTGTTAGACTAAAAATCCCAGTGTTAATATTTTATGAGTTTATGTGTTGTTGATATTTTATTTTTGTGTTAAAAGCAATGTTCAGAATCCTCATGTTTCATTTCTGAAATTTATTTTCTGTTGAGTTTAATTGGCTGTTATAAATCTGGGTTTGGGCCTTAAACATTGGCTGAAAAATCAGCGAGACTGAAACTGGGTTGGGTTCTGAAAATTTACATGGTATCAAGGCTGAGTTGAAAGAAGAAGAAATATTTGTTGAAAGAAGAAGAAATATTTCATCAAGTCAGAAAGTTGGGACATTAGTCACTTCACCGGACAAAATTTTGAATTTTTCATTTTTAGCAGAAAGGGGTCAATGGCTACAAGTTTGAGAGTTGAGGATAGACTTGATGGGGTAGAAAATTTTGGTGCTTGGAAGGAGAGGATGATCTTGTTGTTGCAAGAAAATGAGTTGTGGGACATTGTGGAAAATACCGCAACTCATCCTATGGTGGTACCTATTGATGCTACTCTTCTTCCAGCTTACACTAAGAAGAGTATCAAGGATAAGAGGATTATTCTTGATGCCATCATGGACCATTTGATTCCTCACTTGAAGGGGAAGTCAAATGCCTATGAGATGTGGGAGTCTTTGACAAAATTGTACCAGAGTACTAATGAGAACCGGAAGCTGGTTTTGACAGAAATCCTAAAGAGCATAAAGACCACCAAGGCTGAAAATGTGGTCACATACCTTACTAGATTGACATAGGTGAGAGATGAGCTTGGAGGTATGGGGGAGGCCATAGTTGATAGTGAGCTTGTGAGAACAACATTGAATGGAGTTTCCAAACAATGGGTTAATTTTGTAGAGGGAATTGTGGCTAGCGAGAAGCTTTCCAATTGGGAACGTATTTGGGATGACTTTGTTCAGGAGGAGACCCAAGGAGGTTATGTACATGGCAGTTCATCCACAGGTCATGATGAGGAGAATGTGGCTCTTGCTTCCAACAACAAGAAGAAGTTCAGAAAGGGTCCTAAGGGTGGAAACAAACCCAAGGGTGAAGGGAAGAAAGACATGAGAAAAATCAAGTTCTTTGTAGGCCACAGGTTTGGGCACTATGCAGGTCAGTGTCCAAACACGAAAAAGAAACAAACAACGGCTTCAACAATAGTGGAATATTTTTCCACCAAGTTTGATAAGGAATTTTCCTTGGTTGTGTGTCTATCCATGAGGACCACTCATTCAGCTATGTGGTATATTGATAGTGATGCCTCTCACCATATGACAGGGGTTTGTGAGCACTTGACAGACCTTACATAGATTGGATATGTTGAGGTAGTGCTTGAAAATGACCAGGTGGTCAAGGTAGTTGGTTACGGGACTGTATCATTTTAGAGGGATTCTTTTCCTCCCATGTTGTTGAGGGAGGTCCTATATGTTACAGGGATGAAGAAGAAATTAGTATCAGATTCTTCTATTGGGGAGAGGGGCTATGAGGTCTTGTTCCATGATGGGAAGGTGCTCCTTTTCCCAAAGGGGTCTAGTATCACTTCGACCAAAGTGATTGGGACTAAACATGAGAAGTTGTATAAGATTATGTTCTAGCCAGTGAGAGCATTGATTCATACTACCAGCAGCAGTGACCTATGTGAGCTATGGCACAGGAAGATGGCACATTTTCACCATGGGGATTTGAGAGTACTGAGGGAGATGGTGACTGGAGTTCCATATTTTAGTATAGAGAACCAGGATTTGTGCAAGGGGTGTGCTTTGGGAAAGTACACCAAGACTTATTTTCATAGCAGTAACAGTAGAGAAGCAGGGATCCTTGATCTTATTCATTCATATGTGTGTGGCCTAATGTCTTAAGAATCATTGACTGGTTGTTTATATTATGTTATATTCATTGATGAATTCTCATGGAAGTCTTGGATATTCTTCATGAAGCCCAAAGGACAGGTCTTCAGTCGATTCCAAGAGTTCAAAGCTCTTGTGGAGAACTAGATAGGAAATAAAATTAGAGTTCTGAGGATAGACAATGGGGGTGAGTATACCTCCAAGGCGTTCATGGACTTATGTGTAGGAGAGGGCATCGGGAGAGAGTTGATTGTTCCTTACAACCCACAAAAAAATGGGGTTGAAGAGAGAAAGAACAGGGTCATTTTTGGGGTTGTGAGAGCCATGCTACATGATCAGGGGATTCCACTATTTATATGGGTTGAGGCATGCTACACTGCAGTTTATCTATAGAATTTGAGTCCTCACAAGGTTGTGAGGAGCATGACTCCTGAGGAGGATTTTTCTGGGAAGAAGCCTGAGGTGGGGCACTTTCGTATTTTTGGGTGCATCACATATTCACATGTCCCTTCTGAGAAGAGGAAAAAGTTGGAGCCTATGACAGAGAGAGGGATATTTGTTGCATACAACAAGACTTCAAATTATTTCTGTAAATACCTTCCTCCCTTGAGGAAGATTGTCTTGAGGAGGGATGTCATATTTGAGGAGGACAGAGCCTTTAGGAATTCTAGAGGGAAAAAGAGGGGTGAGAAGTCTTCACCTCAGAATCAGGTGAGTCTGCAATAGACTATAGTGACACAAAGTTCAGGGCCACTAGGTTCGATGACGACAAGTTCATAGTGTACAAGGCCACAGAGTTTAGTTTCATAGGCTACTGGTCCACAGGGTTCAGGATCATGTACTTCAGAGTCTACTTTAGAATCAAAGTGTTGTATACACCTACCACACTTAGAGGGAGGGTGAATGAGTGTGGGGATCTTTTTCCCAAAACTTCCCTCTTGCACAAAAACTCATCAATTAGCATTC
>SNQJ01S0067358.1:43892-54681 GCA_010110895.2 Picea sitchensis | reverse complement strand
ATCAGATCCACTAAGAAAGGGATCTCTAAGATATTTAGGGAGAAAATATCTCTTAAGGATTTTGGGGAGGAAATGTCTCTCAAGGATTTTAAGGAGGAAATATTTCAACCATCCATGAGATCCTCCACTTTCCCTAAAAAATAGGAAACCAAATGTGAGGTGGATTCTCACACTTAATTACTTTATTTTTCATGAATATCAATAATAATTCATGTGCACTTGATTCTCACACTTAATCAATTTATTTTCCATGAATATTAATAATAATTCATGTGCACTTGCTATTTTGGCCTTCATGTAATACATCCCTCCTCCACATTCACTAGGGATTGTGGCATAGGTTATTCCATGGTGTCAAGGTGTATGAAACACTTATATGACACTTTACGACACTTAGGGAGAGGTAAATAGGTGTGCAAATTTCATGTGTAACAATGGCGCATTGTTGTTCATACTCATGCACAATGGGACACTTGAATACCATTTTATTCTTGATAATACTTAGAAATCAGGTTCAGGAAGGTTGATGGTGACTCTAGTGTAAGCTTGCATTGTTTTGATGTATTTTTGTTTTGTAGAGTGGGTAATATCCCACATTTCCACAACAAAAATGTTCACTATTCTTTACATATGTCATTATATGCTAGCCTTCATGACACATAGTGCACAATACTTGACCCTTGTGACCTCTCCCTTGGGACCTTGTGTATAGGCATTGCCTTGTGACTTGGACATTGGGCCTTGATGAGTGACACACCCAATAATTTTACATAAAAACAATTTCTCTTACTTTCTCTCCTACCTAACAACGATTGCTCGACTGGTGATCCAAGAACAGTTTTTTGCAATGATTGTAAAAACCTAGAGGCATCACTTTGTGACTTTTCATATGATGAACCTTTAGTGATGGAAATCTATCTCTCGGCCTTGATGTCGATGGCTTACTAATTTGGTAGGGATCGATGACAAAATCCCAAAAACATTTTTCTCAGGCTCAAAATAAATAAATAAACTACTCAGGCTTGTGATTCACTATAGGATTTGTTGGCACAGGGCCAGACCCAAGGTTCACTCCAAGAGCACACCAACAAGCCCTAGCTACTGGCCCTTTCGGCAACACCTGCGAAGCAAATGCAGACTCACCCAAAGAAACGATGAGGGGGTTGCAGGACAAAGATGTATACAACCAAGGGAATATCAAGGGGGTCTTGTATAACAACAATCACGGTATTCATATATCATTTACCAACAAAATCTACTATGTGCAGCTATAGATATTGATCTAACACAATAATACAAATAACAGTATAATAATGGTAGAGATCAAAGAATTAATCACTCACACAAAACAAGATGTACGTGGTTCACCCTCTCTCTAGGGCTACATCCATAGAACTGTGCTTATGATATATTAAGATAAAGCTTACAGTTATGATCTACACTCTTGGCCAGCAGATCCTCTCTCTCCTTCTGTCTTTCTCTCCCCCCTCCTATGCACCCAGCTATAAGATCTTATCTTCACACCCAGCTGAATATCTTACAATACCATAAGGCTTCAGCACTTCTCAATCACAATACAATGACCTCTCACCACAACAATAGAGATAAATCAATAACAATATCATAACCCCCCGACCTAGGTCCTCTTGACCTTTATTTATTCATTACAGTACCTCACTGACAGCCTTATTCTGAAACCTAGGTGTCAAAACCCTAATTACCAAAACCCTAGGTGTCTAAGACCCTAGGTCAACTTGATCCACTTTTTTCGAACTTCGCCAGCCTGTCTTTCCTTCCTTCTCGTGCGGTGCTCCAAAGCATCCAATGGTGGATTTTTCCACTTCCTGAGTCATCCTCGATCCATATTCCTTGCTAATATGTCATCCTCGATCTCCTCATCCAACGACTTGCTTTTCCTCACTTCACTCCATCTTTTCTGCTCTTTTGCTCACTTCAACCCAGTGATAGTCATTGTGTCTCCCACGAAGTTCATTTTTTACCTTTTCTTCCTTGTTCTTCGTTTCCTTTCATAACCAAGGGCCAACAAGATTAAGTAAAGGTTTAGAATTAAGTACAAGATAGCCTCGTTTCCTCGCCAGATGATGATTTGAACAATGGAAACCTGGCAAAGCTTGCAAAAATTTGGAGATCTTGGAAAAGTTGGAAAAATGTTGGTGAAGGAGCTAGAAAAATCACATATTATGATTGTGTTTCAAGAATACATTGTTTATGGTAGTTCTCTCATCACATGTTCTATTAGATTGGATATTTGAACAAAGGTCGGAATTTTAACATTACAGTTTTATGTACTAACACAACCTTAGAAAAAATGTGATTAGTTATGCGATTAAGAAGAGACTTTCCAATACACCATAAACATTATATTCCCTACCTTCAAGCACACCTATAAATTATTGTTGGGTTTATTCAAAGATAATCATGGGTGGTTGTAGATAATCATCCTGAAAATTGTGTGTCCCAAGACTCAAACTCAAAGGACAGACTAGTGATCTTTTGATTTAATCTAAGAGATTGAAACTGAAGAGTATGATCAACATGTGAAAGCACAAATATGAAGATATTAAGCACACCATATAGGAAATATGATGCATAATTTAAGTTATCCATTTAGAAAATAATCAAAAACAAACTTATTCAAGATAATCATCAATCAATATCAAACCCCCAACTCCCTCAAGTTAGACACATAATTAACATTAGGCTCAAAGAGTAGAGGATTAGGCATTAGGGTTGAATTGTTAGTAGGGGGGGGATTTATTTTTGTTTGTAAAATCCAAAGTAAAGGGGGGTTGTTGTGGCCTCAATAGGGACATGGAAGAATAAATCTACATGAAACAACTTCAAGGATTTTAGTAAAGGGGAAGAAAGATCTAGTGTGCAAGTTGAAAAGATCCCTTTATTGTCTAAAGCAATCACCAAGGATGTGGTACCCGAATTTTGATACCTACATTCTTAGTTTGATATTTTTGAGAAGCTAGGTTGATCACTATGTATATTCTAAAAAATAAGGCAGGAATTTCATATATGTAGATTTGTATGTTGAAAACATGTTACTAGTCAAAAACAACATGGATACAATCAAGGAGGAGAAGAAGCAACTCTCCTCCAAATTCGACATGAAACATATCAATGTAGATAACTTCATACTAGGAATGGAGACCAAGAGAGATCAAGTAGTTAGAAAGATTTGGTTGAACCAGGTCAAGAAACACATTGAAATAATATTGAAGTTTTTCAACATGTAGGATTGTAAACCAGTCAAGGTACCAACTCATGTGGGAGAAAAACTAATTGTTGAATAGTGTCCAAAGACATAGAAAGAGATAAAGGAATAGAAAAAACTAATTGTTGAATAGTGTCCAAAAACTAATTGTTGAATAAAGTATGTACCAATCATGTGTCAACTACTCATCAACTATGACTCATCAATATGTACCAACTTCATCAACTATACACCTCATGTATGTGACAATTCATCAAATACTTGTCTCAACCATGTACCCAACATGTACCTTAACCAAAATCCCTCATCAATTTCATCATCCAAATATGATTTGTAACTCTGTAATAGAACTAGTGTATATGATCACATACCTGCAAACCTTCCTTAAATTTCACAACAAGAGACTAGCATTTTCATCAAACTTTTCTTTAGTCTCACATCCCTAGTTTGGGATTGGTCAACAACCCTAACTTTAAATAATCATAACTATGTACCTGTAATGAATAAAGATCTGAAATTAGTATACAATGTTCTTCGGCTTGTTTTATTCAATTCCTCAAAGTTTCACTAGTTGTAACCTCTCAAAAAAGGAGTTATAGACAAAAAGGCATACCTTGTTGAATTTTGGTTTATTCTAGAGAGTGACCTTATAGAGCGTGCCCCATAGAGAATATTTATTGAATGGATATGAAACGGTTACACCGTATACTACAGAATTTACTCTAACCAACACATTTGGTATTAATGAATTTTAATATGTTATGAAGACGTCATGACATTTTTACCCGAAACATTTGTTTTAGACTAGTTTCAGGACTAGCCACAAACCCTATATTCCATGGAGTGTAACTCCAAAAATACAATGAACCACAAGCTGAATGTTTTTACCATAGATACTTGGATATGTTTCCTCAATGGCCTATCAATATCATGGTCTGAATCATTCTATAAAAAATGTTATTGCGAAAATGGTGAGATGACCTATAAATAACATACCTTAGAAAGCATCATCAAAAGAATTTATCCTCCCTTGAATTCCATCCTTCTTTTCTTCACCTTCCCTTTTAAATTCAACTTATATATCCTTTTTTTACCTCAGCCACCTATATATATTCAATATGCTCAATTTTGATATATAATTAGAGAGCCTTTCCTCTTATTTATACTCTCCATCTTCTAGGTCACTTAACCTATTTCTGGGTCACTTAACCCATTTATAGGCCACTTAACCTATTTTCCACATTTTTAGGGTTAACCACTTTCCATAATTAGAAAGTTCTCCATTACTTTATCATTTAAATATTCCTCCTTGACTTTGTCACCTCACTTTATCATTTAAATAATCTTCTTTGATTTTGTCCTTTCACTTTATTATTTAAAAAATCCTTCTTGACTTCGTCACTTTAATTTATCATTTAAATAATAATTTCTTCTTTGCAATCTCTTTGACTTCTTTGACCTTTTGGGGCTTCAAGACAACATATGAGGGTCCTCCAACTTCATAAGGCCATAACTCTCAAACTGTGAGGAGTTATGTGATGTTCCACATACCACCAGAAATGGCATGACATCTACTATCCATATAGAATAGTCTTACCTTCAAATATATTAAAAAGCATACCATTATATATTAACAACCTTGGGTCCATTACCCAAACCTTTGTGCTACTGGAATTCTCTACCAGACTTTCTTCAAGGGTTGACATCAATGACAACCAACCTTAATAAAAAATCTCCCCCTTTGGCATTGATGGCAACACTCTCATGCAATACTGAAATAATTTCATGCAATATTGAAGTCATATCACTCATACTCCCCTTGGAACCATGCCTTTGTCCTCTGGATCTATGTGACCATTGCTCCCCCTTAGATCATGCCTCTGTCCTCTACATCTGATAAATCTTTCCCCCTTTTTCATCAATGGAAAAGGTATCTTTCCATCTGGGGCTGCTCCCCCCAACAAAACTGTCCTCTTTATGGTGCTTCCTCGTGTACATATAAGACATATAAAACAATCATTCAAAAGAATTCATTTTGGAGAAGAAATAACTCCGAGTCTCTGGAGAATATACTCAAAGGATTCCCATGGAATTGGTTTTGTAAAGATGTCTACCACTTGTTATTTTGTGCCCACATACTCAACTCTGATGTTCTTTTCTGCAACCTATTCCTATAGAAGGTGATACTTGATTGGAATGTTCTTCCTCTTGGAGTGCATCACCGAGTACTTTGATATATTGATGGCACATGTATTATCACAATAGATTGGAATGGGATCATCATACTCAATCTATATATCTGTTAGAGTTTGTTTCATTGAAAAGAACCTGTGTATAACATGTTGTTGTTGCAATATACTCTGCCTCGACTGTAGATAGAGATACTGATGATTATTTATTTCTTATACATGATACTAAACACTCACCCAAGAATAACACTGCTCCATTGGTGCTTCGTCAGTCACCAATACAACTTGCCCAATCTACATCTGTGTAGGCAATAACAGATAGATCCTTTCCTTTTGGATACCATAATCCAAACTCTTATGTTCCTTTGACATATCTGAAAATCCTCTTCACTGCTAACACATGTGATTCCTTTGGTGTTACTTGAAATCATGTCACTTATCCAAATACCTGCATTACATCTGGTCTGGATGTTGTCACATATAGTAGGATACCAATCATTGACCTGTATTTCCTCTAATTTGTATACTTTGAATCATCATCTTTGCTTAACTTGCAACTGTTTTTCAATCTTCCATTCCGAACCTCTTTAGAATTTCTCTGATATACTTGGTTTAAGAAATAAAAATTTCTTGGTTTCTTTGACGTATCTGAAGTCCCAAAAAGAAGGATAGTTCTCCAAGTAATGAAATTTCAAATTCATTATGCATATCCTTTGTAAACTTTTGGCTTAACCTGTCATCATCACTACCAAAAATAATATCATCAACATTAACTTAAATTAATAAAATATTACCTTGACTTACCTTGATGTAGAGGTTGTTGTCTGCACTTCCTTTTCTAAACTCTGCCTGTTGTAGATATTTATCCAGTCTAGAGTACCATGGTATAGGAGCCTTTTTTATACCATACAAGGCCTTCTTTAATTTGCACACATAGTATACATTCTTTGACAACTGAAATCCTTCTGTTTGTTCAATGTAGACTTCTTCTTCAAGTTCCCCATTCAGAAAAGATGATTTTACGTCCATCTGATACACTTTAATATTTTTGGAGCATGCATAAGCTAAAATAAATTGGATTGTTTCCATTATGGCAACTGGGGAAAATGTCTCTTCAAAGTCGACTCCTTCAACCTGTTCATATCCTTTACATACCAATCTAGCTTTGTTCCTTGTAACATGACCATCTTCGTTCAATTTATTCATGTATACCCACTTTATGTCGATCACATTCTTATCCTTTCGTCTTGGAACCAATTCCCAAGTGTCATTTTTGTGTATTTGATCCAATTCTTCTTCCATGACCTTGTTCCAAAATTCATCCTCGCTATCCTCTTCAAAATAGGTTGGTTCAATTGTAGATGTGAGTGCTAGGTGTGTTTTTTTTGGTGAACGGATTCTTCTTCTATTCTCAACTCATGCGTCTTTGTTTCCGATAATCTGATCTGAAGGATGATTCTTTTGTACTCATCTGCTAGGTGTCTTTGGAGGAACTTGTTGAAATTGTTCTTCTTCTTCTGTCGGATTCTCTTCATCTTCCTCTTCTACTTCGTTTTCATATTTTTCTTCTTCTTCGAAAATTTGTTCCATTGATTCATTTTCTTCTTCCTTTGATTCTGGTCTTCCTGTTTCATCAATTGTTACGTTGACGCTTTCTACAACTTTGTTCAATCTCATATTGTAACACTTGTATGCTTTCCTTGTACTTGATTAACCAACAAGTACTCATTTTTCCACACGAGAGTCAAACTTTCCCATTTTTCCATCTTCTCTTTTGATGTAGAATTTGCTTCCAAAAACTCTGAAGTGCTTCACATTTGTTGATCTTCCTTTCCATAGATCGTAAGGATTTTTGTCATTCTTGTTTCGGAGAATTACTATGTTTTGAATGTGAACTGTTGTATGCACTACCTATGTCCAAAATATATCTATCAATTTGGAATCCATTAGCATTGTTCGAGCCATTTCCTGTACTGACATGTTATTTCTTTCAACAACTCCATTATGTTGAGGTGTCCTAGCAACAAATAATTGAATTTTTATTCCATGACTATTGCAGTAGTCCATAAATTCCTTTGAAGTGAACTCTCCTCCATTATTAGATCTCAAGCATTTTATTTTTCAATCCATTTCATTTTCAACCATTTCCTTGTAGATATAGAAGTTTTCAAAAGCTTCTGACTTATTCTTGAGAGCAAACTGGAGTCATTCTTGTATAATCATCAAGTAATAACATAAAGTATTTATTACCTTTTAAACCCTTTGTTGTAGTTGGTCCAACTAGATCAGTATGCACAATTTCCAGTGGTCTTTTCGTTGAATATTCCTTTGATTTGAACCTAGTCTTTGTTTGCTTTCCTTGTTAACAATGCTTGCATAAAGTGTTGGTTGGTTTTATGATCCGGGGAATTTCTCTGATAGCTTCTCTTCTGCTGACTTTGGAAAGGTTATCAAAATGTATGTGACCCATTCTTATATTCCATAGCCAACTTTAATCTTCCTTTCCTAGACAACACTTTTCATTTCCAATTTCTCTTAATAGATATATGTTGCTTGAAGTTCTCATAGCTGTAGCAATCAATTTTCCTAAACCTTCTTTTCTTATCGCACATTTTTGTGAATCGAAAGTAACTTTATGACCTTGGTCACACATTTGACTCACACTTAGAAGATTATGTTTCATATCTTCTACTAGTAGAACATTTTATGCCTTGGTATTATTGTTCCCAATTCAAATTGTGCCTTTTCCAATGATTTTAGTTGAATCATCATTTCCGAAGGAGATTGATCCATCTCTTTCGTTTCGTAATGTAAGAAACCTGTCTCTATCACCTGTCATGTGTTTTGAATAGCCACTGTCAACATACCAACTACATTTATTTTTCTTAGCTTGTAGAGAGAGTGTGCATTCTGCATTGCTATATTGATCCTGCTTTCTTATCCATGTCCATTTCTGAGGTTCATGGATGTGATTGTTTTTATTCTATTGCAGTTCTCTAGGAGGGACTGTCATTCTGCAATATTTTTCCATGTGGCCAAAATTGTTACATTTTTAACATTCCACTTTAGTGCTCAAAGATTCAAACATGTTGTAACTTCTTCTCTGTGTTTCACTAGGCCTTCTTGGATAACCCCTTTGTGTATGACTTTCAAAGTTGTTTGTGTTCCTATTGTTAGCTCTGAAATTCACAGCTTTATGTCCAAAATTATTACATGCATAACATAAACCAAAAAAGATAGTTTGATACCTGGGAGTTGAAGATATTCTGAAAGGAGGTACTCTTATAAATTATTCTTCTTCCTAAGGCCTATTTGTCAGTTATTGATTCTGAAATATTAATCTTCTCGGTGGAGGTGTCCCTGTAATCTTCCTTGTAGATATTCCTATCCCCCTTGATTGTTTCTGCATAGCTTTTTGGATATGTTTCTTGCTCTGTTTTTTGGAGCTTGATCATTTTTCTATCTTATTGTATCCAAGTCTGGATTTGTCATGATGAGATTTTTTACTGCTGATAATGTCATACAAAACTTTTGAGTTGTTCTGCATATTTTTTTTTTGAAGATCCCTTATTAATGTGACAATATTTTCTTCCAAATTTCCAATAATATTGTTTTTTTTCTTCCAGTTGTTCTATGAGTGCTTCTTAAATTCTTTTATATTCTTCTATTTGAACCTTCAAATTTGTTATCATTTGTTCTAGTTCTTGAGTGTCTTCTTTCTTGTCTAGTTCTACTTGTAGTTTCCTGTTTTTATTCTTTTCTGTTCTAATAACTTCTATGGCACACATTAATTCCTCTCGGTAGTCAACTTCTTCCTCTTCAATTTATTCTTTGACTTCTTCATATTCTTCTTCGGCTTCTTCATATTCTTCTTCGTAGTCTTCTTTATGATAGTCTTCTACTTCCATGAATAGAACTCTTTTTGTCTCATCATCATTGACTTCATCTTCACATGATGATGAGATGTCTTCTTTGGTGCATAAGATTTTCTTGAAAACTTTCTTTGTGGTTCTTTTTCCTTTATATGTTTGTTTTCCTTTTGAGTAACCTTCATCATTTCTCTTTTTCTTATAAGGGCATTTGTTAGCAAAATGACCAATACCATCTTTTGACAAAGTTGGTCACTTTGTCATCATCTTCTGAGACGTCATTGTTGCTGCTATGTTCTTCTTTTTTCCTTCCCTTTTGCTTTGACTTTTTGGATGATTTGAAGGATGCTTATTTTATATTTAGATTTTCCTATTCAGTTCTCATTTCATATGTTGTGAATATTTTATGTAATTCATCCATGATTATTGAGTTTAGATCTGATCTTTCTTCTAGTGTTGATATCTTAGGGTCAAATCTCATAGGAAGAGATCTTAGTACTTTTTGAACAGTTACAGATCCTTTGATTTTTCCCAATCCTATGATTTCATTTACTGTTTCATCAACTCGTAAAACGTAAGTTGCAATATTCTCATCTTCCTTCATCTTAATTTTTTCGAAATGACCTCTATAAGTTTGAAGTTTTGTTTTTTTGACTTTTGAATCTCCTTCATAAATACTTTGAAGTTTGTCCCAAATTTATTTAGCGGATTTACAATGTGCAAATTTGGTGAATACCATTTCACTAAGACCATTCAGAAGTGTATTTTTGGATTTGGAATTATTCTGACCGAGTTTCATTGCTTTGTCATTTGTTGGTGGAACTCTTGGTGTTGTGTATCCATCTACAATTGATTGTCAAATTTCAAATCCCCGTCCCTGTTTATATGTTATCATCCTTATGCTCCAAAATGCATACTTTTGTCCATTGAACTGTAGTATTCCATTTTTATATAAGGTGTTTCTCTACATGATCTACCTTTCAATGGTTAAACTTATTTCTGAAGGAACCTTCTCTGATACCAATTGTTGGATTACTGAGAGGGGGGTTGAATCAGTAATAGAGAAATTGAATCATTTTTAACCATATAATCCAAGTTTTATATCAATGTAGAATTATCATCCAATAAATAAAAAATAAATAATCAATGAACAAATGAACAAACATACACATACATAGTACACCAATTGTTTACATGGAAACCCAAAGTGGGAGAAAACCACAAAATGTTTTTTCTTATATGTCTTGAAGAATTACATTCATTGGAAGCACCGACTTATTTTATTTTCCAGCTGCAACTGGAAGGAGGCTCCAACCCCCTTGTTTCTCAGGCTATAACTTGAAGTAAGATACAACTCCCCTATTCTCTAGCTAAAACCAGAAGGAGGCTACAACCCCCTATGTTCTTCAACTATAATCGGAAGGTGGCTACAACCACATGTCCTTTCCCCATACAACCACCCTGATGTAGAAATAGAATGATGGAAC
>SNQJ01S0067358.1:14495-29250 GCA_010110895.2 Picea sitchensis | reverse complement strand
TGTCCTTGTCACACTCGTTAAAATGGTTTTGAATCGATGTCTAATCGGTGCTAGTTTATCCCTTTTTCGAATCGACTAGACTATCTTTGAAAAAGGTACCCCAACGGAGTCTCCTTTTATGTTTTTTAAGACTCTCTAAATATGAAAAACCACCAAGCTTACCTTATTTGGGCTCGTAAAACCTACATCGAAGGACGTTACCATTGTGTGTTTTATCAACCGCATTTGCATACCTTATCCACCAACCTTGTGACAGTTTGCTTCTACGTCTTAACACCTTTGGCCGCCAAAGGATTTTTCCCAAGTATCATTTTACCAGAACATCAGTCTTGTCCTTGTGTCTTGAGCTTGTATGTTTGCAATACTCGTTCCCCCATTGTAACGTAATATTCCTTTATTCTTTTTCCAAAATTATCGAAAAGAACAAAAAAAAAAAAATATACCCCAAAAAGAGGATGGAAAAAGTATTTTCTTTATTGGCAGCATAATGAGTCACCCTTGGATAAAGCACATCTATATGTTTGTTCATCAGACTATGGGATGTAGTACGACCTAAGGAAGCTTTTCTTGCTATATAGAGTTGTGTCCTCCACCGTTTGGTTATTCGTCCAAACATATGGAGAGTTTGCGTTGCCTCCTGCTTCGTAGACTTATGATTAACATATATGCTACCTGAGTCGCATCACTTGTCGTGCTATTGTCCAAGGAAATTTTGTCACTAAGCCTAAGTCGGCCCCTCTCCAAAATGTCTCTTGTCCGCATACTCGACCATCCTGAACACCCAATCAAGTCCTTGTTTGAAATCATTAAAGCCTTCCATCTGATCATCAAGATTATCATGTCAATGATCGAAGAACCGTCGAAGACCTCTGGGTAGTGCAGTCGTACACTCATATTACACTCCTACCCGAGTTTTGAAGATTTTGAAATTGTTGCTCGAGCTCTGAAGAACTCATCTCTAGTCCTCAGGCCGAATCAACTTCTGGAAGATGGATACTCTACATGTATATCTTTCTGATTTTGAGATGTAGCTACGCTATGTATTATTCGCAACTACTCTTTATAGTTATTTAACATGGATCTACAGTGTATTTGATTGGTAGCCATGGTTCTATTTTATCCCGAGCATGGGTATGCTTGCCTCGGTGAGACATTTTTTATTTTGTAGATGGCACCTCTTGGTTCCTGATCCTTGGGCTCACTTGTTCGACACATTAGTAAAGATTGGTAATGTATTTCAGCCATCAGATGCTCTTTTGACCTCACACATTAGGGGGCATCTATTATAACCCTAAATTGCACCACATATGCTTACCTAGCATCAGGCCAATTCATTTCCCTTTTTTGCCAAAAATCTGTTGAACAACTCTTTGAAAATCCTCTTGTGTAAAGGCCCACACGCCCTAACCCATTACTGCACACGTGTACACGTTGGCTAACTCACAACAACCCGCGTGTACCTACAAAAGCACGAAAAAAGGAAAGTTGGCAATGGAACAAAAAGCTATGGGTGAGTTAAATGAAACTCTCAGCCATGCATGGATGAGGGTTCGTCCAAAACCCTAGCTCCTTCTAGCATATAAAAGAAGGGGTAAGGGTACCATTTGGAGGAGGAAAAAATATAGCGAAGAAACTCTTCCCATTTATTTATTCCATTGTCCCAACCCTTTAGCCTTTCCTCATGCCAAAGGAGATTTAACGCAAAGCAGTTGAAGGACAGAAGAAGAGGATCCCAAGATCAGGTTCAAGGAGTGGTGGCCGGTCTCAACTTTTGTAAGTTGACTCACTTTAAGTAATAAAGAGAATGCTTTTCCCATCCCAATTCATGAACTTTCTATGATTTGATTGGTTTATGTTTGATTTCTAACCCGTGAGTATAGAAGTAGCATGCATTCATAGTTGTTGTTTGTCTTGAGTGCAGGTCATCTTTGGAAGGAGCATTGCAAACAAGTAATCAAGGACAACGGAGGATCGACATAGAACACCGGTAATAAGGTAGGTGATACTTTCCATGCATTTACTAAGAAAAGGGGATTTAAATCTAGGGATGTAGGTAGAAGGTAGTTTCTATTCTGTCAGATCTGCATGCAAAGTTTGAACTCTATTTTGCTAGTCCGTAGGGTGTTTTTCCCAACAACAACAGTGGCGCTACCTACAAGCGCTGCGTAATATTCTGGTAGAAAATGAATTGTGCAGAGTTATTTTACCAGTTTTGAGTCATTAACTTAAAACTTTGATTGTAAATAATTGGGAAGGTATTTTTGAAAAATGAAGGATGTTTTGGTTCATAACTTTCCAAATAAAAAAAACCTCTCTCAGTTTTTCAAAATGTGTTTTGGTTTGATAGATATTGGATATAGAAGTGGGTGTTGCGTACTCTAAACAGTGGCGTTGCGTACTAATTTCTTGTAGCGGTCACGGTTTTCATATTTGCCTTGTTGGGAGGTTGCCACATGTCAAGGAGGGTTTGAATGAATTATCAAGGATCAATTAGATATCAAGGGACACCTGCACATAATATTTATCTCCAGCAAAGGCCTCATGCATGAGGTGAAAACAATTTATTAATGACTTCCAACAAATTCCTGAAAATCAGCAGTTTGTTGGATTTTTGTCTCTTTGACTATTGCCACCTATATCCAAGGCTTAGAATCCAATGGAGGAGATAGGATTCGACCTCCTTAGGTTATTTGGATGCTATGTTCTATTTAAGGAAGGATATATCTCTTTGAGAGGGGTTGGATTCATGAGAAAGAGAGATGAGAGAGTTGTAGGAGGCACTTTGCATATGATCATTGTAACCCTGACGGGATTTTTTTTTTGTAAACATTTATTTTATTGAAGGTTCATGATATATGTGTTATTAGATTGTATCTCTTATTTTCTTTCCCAATTTTTCTTCTTACTTGAATGAATTGTACACCTTGAGGATCATGGTTTCCTTTGATTAATGGATTCTTGAGCATCTGAGGATCTGATGTATTATGCCTATTAGTCATTGTTTATATTCAAGTACCTTGAATTCATTTATGCAGAGAGGATATCTTCCTTATGGATGTTATTCTTTGTGTTATATTTTTATTCCTCTATTCAATAAACCTTTATCTGATATGCATACTGATTTCATTTAATGAGCAGGGTGTTTGCTTGACTCCATAGCACAATGGTCCATCATTGATTTACAACAACTTACTATCCTCCCCCTTCCTTATTTTCTTCTTCTTAATCCACAAAACTAATCAAGCATTTTTATTTCTATGTTACCAAGCTTACTCTCATTTGTATTCTGGGAGTGACTCTTGGAGTGATAACATAATTGGTGTCATTGTCGGGGACGAAGATGAATGATAAATCTTCCCTGCGAGAATGACATTGATCAGATCCAGATTTTGATGGTGAACAAGGGTTGGTCACATAATCAGGACTGCATCATTCACCTAGCGACTCCACTCAAATCCACTCCATGAAGGAATATCATGTTGGCGACTTCACTGATACGGGACAGTCATAGCCATGGAATCTATCTTGGCTCATAGGTTTGCACCTTTCAATTTTTCATCTATTCCTGGTTTTCCTAATCATGTGCCTTCCTTCTTAGAATGCACAGATTTTCTGCCTTTATTTTGGGGAGATGAAGGGGATAACCCTGCCCAACATCTCATAGATTTTCATCAATGCATAGATCGACTGAATGTCTATCATGAATATTCTCTCATTAAGGTGTTCTTATACTCATTACATGGTGATGCTCGAAGGTGGTGGTATCATTCACTCCCTATTGCCATCATATCTTTGCTGCAGGAATTCCATGCAGCTTTCAATAATAATTTCAATAGGTACTACTCTTCTGACAAACTTCTTGAAGGGTGTTGTGAAAAATACAAGCTTTATATTCAGCAGGAAGTAGAGTCTTCTTCATGTGATGAGCTTAGTAATAATCTGATTGAAAGTGAAAGTGAAGATGAAACTGAGTTTTTTAATGAAGATGTGCATGAAAAATTTTCTCCTTCTAATTCCTGAGAAGAGGACTTTCATGGCATGATTGATGGTTGTACTAATGATTGCATGGATTCAAATCCATTAAATCTTGTAGCTTATGCATCCGATATCAATGTTTTACAAGAAGAAACTATTGTAGAAAATTATCTTTCTCCTTTCCTACAAGAGGTTTCCCATCCTTTGTTAGTACCTGAGATTGAAGAAGAAGATCAGGAGATTGATCATCTTTTTATGAAATAAAAGGGAGTGCTTGATTCACCTAATTTTGATGAATAATCTGATGAAGGAGAGAAGATCTCTTTTGTCGACATGAAGAGCATCCCACCAATTTATGACAGGTATGAATCAGATGTTGATGAAGAACAACTGTGTATAGAAATCAACCATCCAGAAACTCCCGCAGTGGACATTCAACAGTCACCTTCTCAAATCAGTGAACCCGCATGTATTGTGTTGTAACCTAGATCTGTAGAAGACACCAAATAGTCCATCATCAACAGTGAAGCTAGCATACAGTCCTATTCAGATTTGCAAGCATCCGAAGGTGGCATCCATGATCAACAGGAGGATATGCAGAGACTTTTGGATCTTCAATTAAAACAGCAGGAAGAGGTATTTGTTTTTAGTCTTATAGATCCATTTGCTAATTATCTTGAGTCTCTGAGAAGCTTGGATGTTAGATCACTTTTGTCATGGTTGTCCTGCTCTTTTTAAATGCATTTATGTATTCTTTGGTTTCCTACATTGATTATTTCCGAATCAAGAGGTATTTTTTGGAAGCATGCTTTTACCTAATCTAAAGTAGCACACTTGATTATAGTAGAAGTAGGAAGAAATAAGCTCATTTTTTAGCATTTCCTTTTTGTCATTTTTCAACATACAGTCATATCAGTTTCAAATAAGGAACATAGGTGTTTTCAAGTACAGAGGTTTTCTAGGACAGAGTTAAAGATGGACAAGGCAGAGGTCTAAAAGTTCTTGGCAGCTTGCAGGGAGCATGCCATACCCCATGGAGCCTATGTTAGCACAAGAATTATCATCTAGAAGAGGCCTAACAATCAGAGTTTTGGATTTTTGCTAAATACCAGTTCCCTCAGTGGTAAAATACACTACCTCTTTGTACTGCCAAGGCATCTAAGTAAAGGGGGTTTGATATCATGAAAGGAAATCAATTACTCTGCACATGTTCAAGATTGAAGGAACTGCATTTTTTACAATGCTACCTAAACTGACACACAAACACAGCACAGTGGTGCTACCTACAGGCACTGCATAATATTATGGCAGAAAACGAATTGTGCAGAGTTATTTTACCAGTTTTGAGTCATTAACTTAAAACTTTTATTGTGAACAATTGAGAAGGTATTTTTTTAAAACCAGAGGAGGTTTTTGTTCAT
This sequence comes from Picea sitchensis, assembly GCA_010110895.2. Lineage (NCBI taxonomy): Eukaryota > Viridiplantae > Streptophyta > Pinopsida > Pinales > Pinaceae > Picea > Picea sitchensis. The sequence goes on along the minus strand of SNQJ01S0067358.1, from coordinate 23,854 downwards.
AAAATTCTAAATAACAAAAACCTCTCTCAGGTTTTCAAAATTTTTTTTGTTTTGAGAGATATTGGATATAGAAGTAGGCATTGTGTACTCTACACAGTGGCACTGCGTACTAATTTCCTATAGCGGTCACGGTTTTCATATTCGCCTTGTTGGGAGGTTGCCACATGTCAAGGAGGGTTCGAATGAATTTTTAAGGATCAGTTAGATGTCAAGGGACACATACACCTAAGATTTATCTCTAGCAAAGTCATCATGCATGAGGTGGAAACAATTTATTAATGACTTCCAACAAATTTTTGAAAATCAGTAGTTTGTTGGATTTTTGTCTCTTTGACTGTTGCCACCTATATCCAAGGCTTAGAATCCAATGGAGGAGATAGGATTCAACCTCCTTAGGTTATTTGTATGCTATTTTATATTTAAGGAAGGATATATCTCTTATAGAGGGGTTGGATTCATGAGCAAGAGAGATGAGAGAGCTGTAGGAGGCACTTTGCCTGTGATCATTGTAACCCTAAGGGGACTTTTTCTTTGTAAACATTTATGTTATTGAAGGTTCATGATATATGTCTTATCAGATTGTATATCTTGTTTTATTTCCTAATTTTTCTTCTTACTTGAATGAATTGTACACCTTGAGGATCATGATTTCCTTTGATTAATAGATTCTTAAGCATTTGAGGATCTGATGTATTATGCTTATTAGTCACTGTTTATATTCAAGTACCTTGAATTCATTTATGCAGAGAGGATCTTTGCCTTATGGATGTTCTTCTTTGTGTTATATTTTTCTTCCTCTATTCAATAAACCTTTATCTAATATGCATATTGATTACATTTAATGAGCACGGTGTTTTCTTGACTCCATAGCCCAATGGTCCATCATTGATTTACAGGAGCTTACTGTCCTTCCCCTTCCTTGTTTTCTTCTTCTTAATCCACAAAACCAATCAAACATTTGTATTTCTATGTTACCAAGATTACTCTCATTTGCAGTTTGGGAGTGACTCTTGGAGTGATAACAAGCACCATGTTGATGTTCCTTTGTCAGCAAAGTCTTCTCCTCCTCCTTCTCCCACCTCTGGTGAAAGTATACTTACTAGTAACCGGAAGTCTACATGAAATAGAAAGAGGAATAATAGGAAGAAGAAATCACCAACCTCTACGAGTCATGTTGGAGATAGTTCGACAACCTATACAAGTCATGTTGAAGACTAGCACCCAGCCTCTGCAAGTTATGCTAGGGGCATGCACCCACCCTCTGCAATTCATGCTAGGGGAAAATTTCTAGTCACTTCTAGTCATACTGTTAATAGGTCTGTAGCCTCTGCAAGTCATGTTATTGACCCATCACTAACCTCTGCAAGTCATGTTGGATATGTGCAACCAACCACTGCTTGTCATGCAGGGGGCATTGATTCTATTGAGAAACCTAGACGGATAGGACATAAGCCTAAGTTCCCTTGTAAGCTTTGCAAGGGAGATCACCTTACTCATTTGTGCCCTGGCATTCCAGAGATACACAGATTATGGTCCCTATCTGCAATCTCTTATGATTCTGAGTCTTATGAGGATTCCTCACAGTCTATTCAACCATTAGATGAGAAATTGGTCATGCTAATGCAGTCATTGGCTTATCCCACTCCTCTTTTGGGGGGTGAGGTGCCTTTCGACCTTGTAGTCTCTTATCCTATTCAGCCATTGGTTGAGGAATTGGTCATGTCGATGCAGTCATCGGTTGATCCCACTCCTCTTTTGAGGGGTGAGTTGATTTTAGACCTTGTAGTCTCTCAACCTATGTAGTCATGGGTTGAGAAAGTGGTTATGTCGATGCAGTCATCAGATGATCCCACTCCTCTTTTGATGGGTGAGGTGCCTTTATACCTTGTAGTCTCTCAGCCTATGCAGTCATTGGTTAAGAAAGTGGTCATGCCAATGAAATCATCGGCTAGGGGTGAGGTGCCTTCAGACCATGTAGTCCCGCAGCCTATGTAGTCATTGGTTAGGAAAGTGGTCATGTTGTCATGATATTCGGTTGATCCCACTCTTTTCTTGGAGAGTTTCGAGTATACCAAAGTGGTCATGCCGTTGAAATCTTTGGTTGATCCCACTCTTTTCTTGGAGAGTGTCGAGTCTATGAAAGTGGTCACATCGTTGCAATCTTTGGTTGATCCCACTCTTCTATTGGAGAGTGTCGAGTCTACCAAAGTGGTCACGTTGTTGCAATCTTTGGTTGATCCCACTCTTCTCTTGAAGAGTGTCGAGTCTACCAAAGTGGTCATGCTGATGCAGTCATCGGCTGATCCCACTCCTTTTTTAGGGGGTGAGGTGCCTTTAGACCATGTAGTCTCTCATCCTATTCAACCATTGGTTGAGAAATTGGCCACATCGATGTAGTCATCAGTTGATCCCACTCTTCTCTTATAGAGTGATGTGTCTACCGACTATGTTTTTATCATTTCTAGTTCAGTACTTTCAGAACAAGGGGGCATTCCTCTCATTTCAAGTACACCCCCTCCATGCCCTGGGATGGTTTCGTTTGATTGGAATGACCTTGTTGAGCCTCATCTTCCTTCTTCTACACCCTTTCAAATAAGAGTTGAAGTTAATTCAACAAACATTTATTGATGTATCGTGGATGAAGGATCCTCTGCAAGTGTTTTATCCTCCTCGGTTTGGAAAGTCTTGGGATCTAACGAGATTTTGTGTGATTTCCATGAGCTATTGGCTTTTGATAGATGTCCTAGTGAATATTTGGGGGTTATTCCTCAGTTTCCTATCTCGTTAGGTGGGAAGATTATTTGTGTCGATGTTATAGTGGTGCAAGGCCTGTTATATTTCAATCTGATTCTCGAACATGATTATGTATATGCTATGAACGTTGTGGTATCTACGCTCTTCTAGGTGATGCATTTCCCTCACAATGGAGGCATTGTCAATATTGACTAGTTGGCATCTGATAATCACCATCCTAATTCAGCGTTAGTTCAGGTTGCGCTTTTATATGTTCCTAGTGTTAGTGTAGACTCCACCCCGCCATGGGTTAATTATGTGGCATCTTATTCTCAGTTTTCAATTGCTTCTGAGTAGGAACCTATGCAATCATGTTTTCCTTCTCGAGACTTGGAATAAACAATTGATCCATTGGTTCATTCAATGGGGGCATGGGAGCTCTTGCTTCCCCCTCTTGTTCCAAGTGGGCTTGAGTATCCATTTGATTCTAATCTCGCTGTTGGTAGATCCTCAAGTCCTCGTGCTTGTGATTCTTCGTTGATAGACTCTGCTAGTCCTGGCCAGAACTTGAGGACTTGAGGATGGAGTATGGTCAGTTTACCTCACCCTCGAGACTCCCAAAACTTAAAGGGTCTTCGTTTAAGCTCTTTTTAGACCCTCTAAACGTGAAAATATTGATGAGCGATCTTGTTGACCTTCATACTCGCTAAACTGAAATTTGAAGTCACGTCTGTCCAGCGGAAGTTTACCCCTTTTTCAGTCTAGATGGTCAATTGTACGAACAAAGGTATACTCTAGGAGCCTCGGTTCTCTAGAAGAGTACTCACAGGTATAATTTTAACCCTTTTTCGGGCCTGAGGGACTAAATTTACGAAAAAGGAATCCCCACGGAGTACATAGTTAAGCTTTTTTCAGACTCCTTAAAAATGAAAAAATTGTCGAGCGACCGTGTCTTTATCACACTCGTTAAAATGGTTTTGCATAAGACGTCTAGTCGATGCTAGTTTACCCATTTTTCAAGCCAAATCGACTATCTTCGAAAAAGGTACCCCAGTAGAGTCTCCTTTTACGCTTTTTTTAGACTCTCTAAAAATGAAAAATCGGCCGAGCTTACCTTCTCTAGGTTCGTTAAAATTACATCGAAGGACGTTACCATTTTGTGTCTTATTAATCACATTTCCATACCCGCGTATTTGGCCTAATGTTGGCTCCATGTTGCTCTGAACTGAACCATCTGAAGCATGCCTTATACGCAAGCCCTGTAGCACTTTGCCTTTGCATCTTGACACCTTTGGCCACGAGAGGTATTTTTTTGAGTGTCCTTGATTTGAACAGCAGTCTTGTCCTTGCACCTAGAACTAGTATGTTTGTGACACTCGTTCCTCCTTTGTAACGTAGCATTCCTTTATTATTTTTCCAAAATTATTGAAAAAGACAAAAAAAAACAAATATACCCAAAAAAAAAGGAAGGGAAAAGTATATTCCTTTTATTGGAAGCGCAATGAGTCACCCTTGGACAAAGCACATCCTTATGTTTGTTTTTCAAGCTCTGGGATTTAATATGACCTTAGAATTTTTTTCTCGCTACATAGAGTTGTGTCCTCCTTCGTTTGCTTATTCTTCCAAACATATGGAGAGTTTGTGTTGCCTCCTACATCGTGAACTTATGTCAATTCCATGTTGCCTGAGTCTCATCATTTGTCATGCTATTGTCCAAGGAAATGTTTTACCAAGCCTACATTGGCCCCTCTACAGTTTGTCTCTTGCCCTCATGCTCGGCCATCCCGAATGTCGAATCAAGTTTTTGTTCAAAATCAATGAAGCCTTCAGTCTGATCATCAAGATCCTCTAGTCCATGCCCAACGAACCATCGAAGACCTCTGGGTAGTGAATTCATGCACTCATATTACACTCCTACCCGATTTTGAAGATTTTGAAGTTGTTGCTCGAGCTCTGAAGACCTCATCTCCAACCACCAAGCCTTATCATCATCTAGAAGATGGATACTATACATGTATAGATTTTTGATTTCGAGATGTAGATCCACTATGTATTGCTTGTGACTACACTTTATATAGTTATATGACATGGATCTGTAGTGTATTTGATTGGAAGACATGATTTTATTTCATCCCGAGCATGGGTATGCCCGCCTCGGTGAGACAATTGTTATTTTGCAGATGGCACCTCTTGAATTCTAGTCGTTGGGCTCACTAGTTTGGTACGTTGATAAAGATTGATAATTTATTTCGGCCATCAGATGCTCTTCTGACCTCACACATTAGGGAGCATCTATTATAACCCTAATTTTCACCATACATGCTTACCTAGCATCAAGCCATCTCATATTCCTTCTTTTCCAAACTAGTACTGAACAACTCTTCTCAAAAACACCCTTTTTAAAGGCACGCATGCCTTGCTCCACTACAGTCCGCGTGTACACTCTATCTTACCCACTACAGCCCATGTGTACAGACTAGCTAGCCCATTTCAGCCTGCGTGAACCTACAAAAGCATGAAAAATGGAAAGTTGTTGACGGAATGCACAGTTTTGGGTAAGTTAACTAAACCTTTCGACCATGCATGGCCAGTGACTCGACTAAATACCTAGCTCATTCTAGCCTATGAAAGAAGGGTTAGGGGTCCCATTTGAAAGGAGGAAAATCATAATAAAGAAACTCTACCCGAATTAGCATTCCCCTTGCCCCAACCTTTTGCAACTATTGTCTGAAGAGAAGAATATACAGAAGCAGTTGGAACACAGTTGAAGAGGAGCCCAGGACCATATTCGAGGAGCAGTGATGACCACATATTGTAAAGTTTACTCTTGTGAAGATTAATACAAAAAGGAATACTTTTTTCGTCCCACCATATCATGTGTTTAAATTGTGCATTTATTTGATGATATTGTCACATCTAACCCAACAATTAGTATATGAAATGCATGTTTGCAGCTCTCTGTTTGTCCATGTGTGAATGCAGGTCATCTTTGGGAGGAGGCTTTCATTCAAGAAGAGAGTGAAAGCATAGGGATCAACTTTAAACGAAGGATTTAAGGTAGAGTTACCTAATCCTGTTTGCACCTTTGTATTGCATGAATGTGGGGTTTTGTGTTGGGAGAAATAGGAAAAATGTATAGGCCTTAAAATGGTCATTTTTTGCATGCATGATTAAACCCATAGTGCTAGTCTGTAGGAGGTATTTTCCACCCATATAACCCTAATTTGCACCAGACATGCTTACCTGGCATCAGGCCATCTCATTTGCCTTCTTTGCCAAGCCACTACTGAACATCTCTTCTTAAAAACACCTTTTTTAAAGGCACATTCTAGCTGACCCACTACAACCTACGTGTACACTCTAGCTAACCCACTACAGCCCACGTGTACACACTAGCTAGCCCTTACAGACCGTGTGTACCTACAAAAGAAAGAAAAATGGAAAGTGTTAGGACCCTATAATGTACCTTTTTGTTCATACTTTTTTCTATCATTACATCCTTTTCCCACTCACATTTAATCCTACATTATCACCTTAACCTATCTTTCCAAAGGTATATAACATTTATTCTCTTTGCTATATGTTTAATTTGTTTTACATGTAATTTTATATTACTCTCATACTTATCCATTGATAAGAAACATATAGTTGCTGAAATAGTTTGAACTACAGATTATTGTTGATGCTTGAAGACCTGTTGCTGAAACAGTCAACAGCACGCAAATCCCGTTGCTGAAACAGTCCATGATTTGTGACGCTGGAACAACAATTCACACAGCAGTAACAAGAAGGAGTTGTTACACTGGCTGCAGCAACCACACCTTAAGCTAGCACCAACCATCGTTGTTGCTTGAGACCACGTTGTTGAAACAGCCAAATAGAATGCAAATCTTGTTGCTAAAATAGTCTGTGATTTGCGATGCTGAAACAATATACAATAGCAGTAACAAGAAGAAAAATAAAGAAGTTGTTACACTGGCCGCAACAGCTATAGCTCAACCTAACACCATTCCAACTATTGTAACAACATTTTGCTACGAGAGATCAGAATATCCTATTCTAGCATAGAAGATTAGATATGACTAAGAATAGGATTCATATGTACACATGTAATTTTATGATCAATTGTATTAAGAGGATTCTCCTCATTAAATAAGGGGAAATCATCATTAGGAGGGGGGTTTTTTTTTGGCTAGAAAGGAATTACAGAGAAGGGTGTGTTCACTTTGGATATTGTAACATGATACAATTGACAGATGAATAAAAAATTATTCTGAGCATTTCTTCTTAGTTCCTTCCATTTATGGGGAATCTTGTGAGAAGGAGAGGGCCCACCTTCTTCACAAGATTCACCCATTAGTTTTGTAGTGTGTTAGTATTATTTTTGTTCACGCCTTGTTTAAACTATGTTTTGCTGAAACTCTACTTTACTGAACTCTGTTTTGCTGAAACTCTGCTTTACTGATTGTTACATTGTTTTCATACAATTCATTCCTGGGTAACTGTTAATCATTCTGATTAGTAATTCTGCTTGATGAATTTATGAAAGTGTGATAATCAGAGACAGGTGTTGAAGATTCTGGCTTGGGGAATAGGGTCATGTTCTCTATTACAGAATAGTTAGCCTTCAATACTTGTCAATCATTTTGATAGCTAATGAGTTCACGAAAGTGTGATAGTCAGAGACAGGTGCTGGAGATTCCTGCTTTGTGGAATAGGGTCATGTTCTCTGTTACAGAATAGTTAGCCTTCAGTACTTGTCAATCATTTTGATTGGTAATGAGTTCATGAAAGTGTGATAGTCATAGACAGGTGCTGAAGATTCCTTCTTTAGGGAATAGGGACCTGTTCTCTGTTACAGAATAGTTAGTCTTCCTTGTAGTATACTAAAAGATTTATTTTCCTAGGTTGTTGTTTCTTAATGTAATCCAGGATTCTTCCGATAATTATTTTCCTTAAATATCAAACTCTGCAATAGATAGATTGTTTTTCTGTAATTCAAAGTAGAACTTCAGTCTATTCAAGGCAAGGTGTGATTAATGTACTTTTACTACAACTCTAGATTTCTTTTGAGATTGAGCATATATAGTGTGTGATTGCCTTTGAAATAAACAAACTTCCCTGGGTTGAAAATTTATGTAACACTTGATTGCTTAGTTAATAAGAAATTACAATCACCAACATTTTGGCATCGTTGCCGGGGAAGGAAATTATAGATTTCAAAAGCACTTATGTTCTTTCAGATATACAGATTGCATGAGAGGACGTGGAGAACCCAAAGAAACTGACCCTATAGGTCGCAGGGGCAGAGGAAGGGGAGGAAGAAAGACTTTTATTGATGAGATTATATCAAAATCTGAATCTCTTTCTCCTCAGCGACCAACCTCTCGAAAACCAAAATCTCAACCTTCCTTTCAAGCAAACTTTGAAACGGGGAAAGAAATTTGGAGCCCTGAGATAGTTGAGAAACCAGCAGAAAACATTGAGGATCGAGCAAGTGTAGCAGGGGAACAAACAGAAGAAACCATGGATGAGTATAATGAAGAACTGCACCATGAAGAACACGCAAGTCCTGAAGGAGAGGTAAATGATGAAAACTCTTTTTCTACCTTAGGATTTCCTATCGTTGATCTTCCTAGAGGAGTAGCTCCCATGAAGAATATTCCACTCTCAGCTTTACCTAACTTTCATGGTTTATCTTCAGAGGATCCTGATGAATTCATTTTCGAGTTTGACATATTATGCAGAAGTTATGATTACATTTCCAATCCTCAAAAATTAAATCTATTTCCAGCAACATTAAAAGGAAATGCATTAAGATGGTTCATGAGTCTTGGAGGTCATGTAATCACAACATGGGATCAGATGAAACAGAAATTCCTGCACAAATACCAAGACTATTACCGAACAAGAGAAAAAAGAGAGGAACTATTCAAGATGATACATAAAGAGGATGAAAATTTGGAGGACTTTGTGGAAAGGCTACAATATAATCTACAAAGATCCAGTCACCCCGATGTAAGTAAAGATATTCTTAAAACAATATTACTAAAAGGAGTAAGGGATGAATGTCTAGATATGTTGAATATGCTTGGAAAATGGGACATATCTAAAGAATCATATGATGAAATTGTTAACCTATGTAAAAGATGTTCAAGAGGAGTTGCAAGGAATAGATCAAACAAGAGGGATAGCACATTTTCAAGAGTTAAAAAATCAGCCAGTGGAGGAGCAACAAGAGCCGAAATAGGTAATTTACTTGAGGGTTTTAAAACTGAAATGTTAAGCTCTTTTGCTTCACAAATTGATACCTTGTAGATTCAAAAGAAACAAGCCGAAGAAGAAGAAGCTATGTCCATCTTTTGTTCCAAATGCAGAGATAAGAACCCATGAAGGGAATGCCCATTGGACAAAAAGCCAATCTGCACCATTTGTGATAAGGATCATGAAACTCAACAATGCCCTTCTTTACCAAGAATCAAGGCAGCATTACAACCAACTGATGAAGAAGTTAAAGTTGTCTATATGTTGACATAGAGAAGGAAATGGCAGCCACGAGGACAAGGTATGAATCCTAATATGCCATTTACATCTTCTAATTGTTGGAATAGTTGTCCTTCTTTTAA
>SNQJ01S0067358.1:3977-14445 GCA_010110895.2 Picea sitchensis | reverse complement strand
ACCCACCCCTCAATCAAATGAATTACCCACCCATGCAACAAACTAACCCTCCCTTTGTAGATCTAGCAATGTGGACTCCTTGGCCTCCACAACAACAACCTTACCTTAACCAATGGAATCCAAATTGGAGAGGTCAACAACCCTCTTTCCCAAATCAATTACCTCAACTTCAATCACAATTTCTGAAACCACTCTCTTTACCATCAGGTACTCCACCGAACAATCAAATGATGAGGCCCCAACTACCTATACAACCTAACCCTAACCCCAATAATAAGGTTGTGCAGTGCATTGATATTCAAAACCAGCCTATACTTTCTCTTTTCTCTGCGCAATGCAATGATATTCATTTACGATCTGAGAAAATAGTAGAACCTAGCATTGATGATGTTACCTCTTCTGATTCCAATAAAGAAGAAATAAAAAAGCATGATGTACCTAAAGAGGTAAAACCGTCCTCCAACACTGTTGATGAAACAACAAAACCACCATTCCCTAAGCGCTTAGCTTTGACTAAAATGCATGAGCCACCTGCTTTCAATCTTCTACGGGAATTACAAAATCTTTATGTCAAAATTCCACTATTACAAGCACTAAGAGACGTACCAATTTATTCCAGAACTATGTGAGACATTTGTGTTAAGAAACCCGGTAAGAAAACTAAAGATCCCCTCACAGTTCATGTCATGGGTGATTTGTCCGCACTAATGTCAGGTAAAGTTCCCCCAGTTAAATATGGTGATCCCGACCATCCTACCATCTTAGTGCAAATTGGAAAAACAATAATTCCTCGAGTTCTGATAGACTTAGGCGCTGCTATCAATATTATGACTCTTGAAACCTCACAACTGTTACAACTGAAGAATGAAATCAGAGATACCCCAACCATTCTAGAATTAGCTGACCATTCTACAATCAAACCGGAAGGAGTCATTGAATACCTAATCATCTCAGTTGAATCCTGGAATTATCGAGCTGACTTTGTGGTATTACAACCTAAAACAAATTTGGGGGGTCACCCTCTAATTTTGGGCAAGAATTGGCTAGCCACATCAGATGCTTTTATCAGCTATAGATCTGGTTCAATGACAATTTCCAACAGATACGAGACTAAACAGCTTACCCTCTACCCTCATGCTACACCCTTGATTAATAATGACAATTCCTTATGGGTGGACTTTGATGATCAAACTACTAAACCTATCTTGACTATCGGACAAGCCTTAAGCCTTAAAGATGCCACTGAGGATGAAGTAATTAATAATTTTATTTGTGAACCTTCCTCCGTGACTCCAGAAACTCATAACCAACTAACTGCACTTTTAGAGTCAGATACCCAGGAAAACCTTAACTCTGAAAACCCACCTCAAACATCAGCCACCATCTCTTCTAAAAGTATACTAGTAGAAATTGAACCTGGCAAAACACTGAACATAAACCCCAACCTGATAGTTGCTAAAACACAACAATTAATGAAGTTACTTCTTGAACATAAGGAAGCATTCGCATGGGACTATACAGATATGAAAAGAATCTCTCCCGAATTATGTACTCATCATATCTATATCAAGGAAGATTGTTGACCGATCTGCCAATCTCAACGACGAATGAACCCTAATTTAAGAGAAATTCTTAAGGAGGAACTTCAAAAATTCCTTAATGCAGGGTTTATATATTCTATATCGAATAGCAAATGGGTTTCCCCATTGGTAATAGTTCCTAACAAAAATGGGAAATGGAGATTATGTGTAGACTATAGAGCCTTAAATAAAGCCACTCAAAAAGATCACTTTTCGTTACCATTCATTGATCAAGTGTTAGATAGTTTGTCAGGGAAGAAATTATTCTCCTTTTTAGATGGTTTCAGTGCGTATAATCAGATCAAAATTTCACCCCAAGACCAAGATAAGACCACTTTTACTAGCCCATGGGGAACTTTTGTTTATAGATTCCTCCCATTTGGACTATGTAATGCACCAACAACCTTTCAAAGAGCATTTATAGGAATCTTTTCTGATATGATTAATGACTCTATGGAAATTGTTATGGATTATTTTACCCCTTATGGTGTCTCTTTTGAGGGAGCACTACAAAACCTTGAGAAAGTACTTAAACGATGTATACAATCCCACCTCTCCTTAAGCACAGAAAAATGTCATATGATGATGAGTGAAGGAATAGTACTTGGACATTTTATTTCATCTCAAGGAATTCAGGTGGATCCATCCAAGATACAAGTCATTAAAGACCTTCCTATTCCCAAAACCCAAACAGAGGTGAGAAGTTTCCTAGGAAATGCTAGATACTACAGAAGATTTATCAAAAAAAATTCCAAAATAGCTTCTCCTTTGTTTGTGTTGCTTATGAAAAATGTTGAATTCAAGTGGACTAATCTTTGCCAGGAAGCATTTAATACACTCAAACATCAATTATCTACTGCTCCTACTCTAAGAGGACCTGATTGGACACTTCCCTTTCATATATCCTCTGATGCTTCAGATACTGCAATAGGAGTTGTCTTGGGACAAGAAGAAAATCATCTCCCTTATGTTATTTACTTCATTAGCAAGAATATGACTCCTGTTGAACTTAACTATACAGTTATCGAAAAGGAATTCTTAGCATTTATCTATGCTATTAATAAATTTTGACATTACATCATTGGCTACTCTACTTTTCTCCATACTGATCACTCAGCTATCGAATATTTAATGAACAAACCCATCACAAATGCTCGAGTCACTAGATGGTTACTATTATTACAATAATTTGATATTGTAATTGTAGATAGACCATGAAAAGAAAATGTAGTTGTTGATTTCCTTTATCGGTTAACACCTGATGATAATACCCCAGTAAATGATTCATTTCCTGACGAATATCTATTTGCAGTATCTACTCACTCACCATGGTATGCAGACATCACTAACTACTTGGTTGCAGGGAAGTTACCACCACACCTATCCCACCGAGAGAAAAGAAGAATCATTCAACAAAGTGCTTGGTATAGCTGGATAAGTGGGTGTCTTTTACACACAGGACTTGATCAAGAAATCCGAAGATGCATTAGAGATGATGAGGTTTATGATTTACTAAAATCTTGTCATGATGGCCCTTGTGGAGGGCATTTTGTTGATAAGAGAACATCACATAAAATTCTCAGGATGGGTTATTATTTGCCCTCACTTTTTAAAAATGCAAAGAAATATGTTTGGGCCTGTGATAGCTGTCAAAGAATGGGTCAACCTATTCATAGAGATGAAATGCCATTAAATCCCCAGGTAGTACTTGAACCATTTGAAAGATGGGCCTTAGACTTTGTAGGACCCATTAACCCTCCATCCAATCAAAAAGTTTATACAGTGGTCTGCACAGATTATATGACCAAATGGGTGGAAGCTAAAGCACTCCATAGAGCTACTGAAGAAGTGGTTCTAGATTTTCTATTTGAAAACATCTTGATCAGATTTGGAGTGCCTAGAGAATTAGTCATAGATGGAGGACCTCCTTTCACTTCTCACGGTTTTAAAGCCACCCTTCAAAAATATCATATTCATCATAGAATGACTACACCATACCACCCCCAAGCCAATGGATAAGTGGAAAGAAAAAATAAAGTAATAAAATCCATTCTCACAAAAACAGTGAAGGAAAACAGAAAGGACTGGTCTCACAGGCTCCTTGAAGTATTATGGGCTTACAGAACTACCTGGAGAAATACTACAGGATTCTCTCCCTATGAATTAGTTTATGGAAAAAGAGTCATCTTTCTTGTGGAATTTGAAATCAGAACCTTAAGGACTGCTTTAGCTGTCAACCTTGATTTGATCGATGCACAGACATCCAGGTTGCAACAACTTAATGAATTGGATGAAAAAAGACTAGATGTCATTCATCAGACAACTATGATTCAACAACAAAGATCAAAATGGCATGACAAAACCATCAAGCATAAGCAATTCCAAAAGGTAACTGGGCTTTACTGTATGATTCTCGGTTTAAATAATTTCAAGGGAAACTACGTACAATATGGCTTGGACCTTATGAAGTGGACACTATTTTCCCCAATGGAACAGTAAGGCTCCTCACAATTGATGAATCTAAAACATCGTTATTAGTGAATGGTCATCGGCTCCATCTGTACCAGCGCCCCATTTCCAAAGAAGATTTTAAGGCCACATGTGTGGCAGACTCACATTATCTCTTTTTAGAGGGGCCTCCTACCCCTCATTGCAATTAATTTTTCTGAATTTAATTCCTTTAGTATTAGATTAAATTTATTTTACTAATAATCCCTGTCAAGGAATGGCATGTTACAATTGATTCTTTTGCAGATTCTCGATCAAAGAAAAAGCCTACCAAGAAAGGATGATCTTACTTCAAGAAGATCTAAGCTTCATTTTGTGAAGCACTGCTCCCTCTTTCTTCATCACTTTCCTGCAACATTTTCCTCATTTTTCCCATATTCCCCATTGCTGAAACACCATTGTTTAGCAATATTTCACCCTTTTTCCCCATTGCTGAAACATCACTTTCCAACAAAAGTTTCCTCATTTTTCCCATCTTTCCCATTGTTGAAACATCACTGTTCAGCTATATTTCGCCATTTTTCTCCATTACTGAAACACCACTGTTCAACAATATTCTGCCCTTTTTCCCCATTGCTGAAACATCACTTTCCAACAACATTTTTCCCATTTTCTCCATTGCTGAAACACCATTGTTCAGCAATATTTCGCCCTTTTTTTCCCATTGTTGAAACACCATGGTTCAACAATATTTCATTTTTCTTCCCATTGTTGAAACACCACTGCTCAGCAATATTTCACCACTGCTGAAACACCATTTCTTCAGTTGTATTTTCCATTGTTAAAACATCACTCTTCCACAAACATTTTTCTATTCTTGTCCTGTTGCTGAAACACCACTTTCTCAGCATTCCCTGTCAATAAAAACATCTACTTCAACTCTTTCACTCTCAATTCTCCTATTTTCATACTACATTTTGCCCTTTCATGACCCTCTCTCATAATTAAACAAACCCTTGATACAATTTCTCTAATAAATCCAAAGTCTCTCCCATGGTTACTGCAGAACTATTATGGACAGGCACTATATTTTTTTGTGAAGTACGAATCAAAGGTAAATATGAGGTATGTAAACTTTATATGTAAATACTATTGAATTATGGCTAACGAGAAGATCCCAACACATTACTATCATTCACTTAAAATCATTATTTTAGCCGTACTTGGGGGGGAAATATCGAAATATTATGCCATCATTTCACACGAACCGACTACCGTCATTCCTTTTTACCCATTATTTCATTTGTTTTCACCACCATTTGCATGCCTTCACCCGCAAAACTTACTCTGCTCAGAAGCGGTTACTTGACTCTCTGACTGTGTATTTTACTGAGCTGTTAGCTATGGGAGGCCATGTTATACGATACGAACCCACCATGACAGCCCTGTTAGAATTGTATCCAGAAGTCTATCAAAGTTTTCTGTAGGCATGCTGGCTGGGTTATTTTCAGAGGCTCCAGGGATTTGATCAACAACAGGTTCTTCAATTTGCTCGAAATCTTCAATAAGATCATTCCATTGTTCAAGGGGTTCAGATTCCAGTCACAGAGGATGATATAGCACAGGTTTTGAGTCTTCCTATCACTGGCATTCGTTGGTTCAGCCACAAACACATTATCCTTAATGCCCAGCAGGATTTTCTCTTGCCAGGAGAACATATTGAGCCTAAAGGCTAAGGTGTTCGACTTAGCTCGTTGCTGCCTCCTTGGCTGAAAGTTACATAGTTTGTCAAGCACTACCTCACCTGTGAAGGATGATACCAGGTAGTCTACCATTACGATTTTGTCTTGTTGTCTCATTTACGACATGCTATATTGGTGAATATTCCCTACTATCTGCTCGGATGTCTTAAAAATATGTCGCATTATTGTAAAAAGGCTAAAAATCCCGCCCTTTCCCTCACCCATAACTTTCTCTCTCAACTAATCATCCAAAAGGATTTTTCCCAACAAAACCCTCCCCTAAACAACCCACCCATAGACCCTCGGGAAGTTGTTGAACATCCTGAAAATCCTCAGGAACAGCAACCACAAAACCTTCCAGACCCTCCAGAAATACCTATTAATCCGCCTATAGACCCAATTGATCCAATTAACCCTCCTACCATACCAAGACTACCCCACAACTTACCAGAATCATATACTCCTACTGTTCATATCCTTAGCGATGATTCTAAACCAGATAAACCTGATAACCCTCCCTGCCCCATCACTGAGGAAAAACCCACATGCAAAAGAAAGAAGCAAATTCCTCCTTTTCCATCCTTTTTACAAAGAAAATGAATGAGTACCTCAACAAGAGCATCCACTACTTCCACTTCCCTAAACCCCCAACCCATCTTGCTAAAAGCATATACACCTCCACCCTCCCAAATTCTGGAATTTTTACCTATTCCACCCATGGGCACTGAAACACAAGAACCAGAGGCCCAAGGTACTACAACATCATTCTCTTTAAATCAAGTAGCTGAAACACAAGAACCAGCTACTCATCCAGTAGCTGAAACACAAGAACCAGCTACTCGTTCAGTAGCTGAAACACAAGAACCAGCTATAGCTGTTACACAAGAAATAGCTATAGTTGTTACACAAGAACCAGCTACAGCTTAAACACAAGAACCAACTGTTGATGTTGTTCCCGAAATATAGGAATCAAATGTTCGGGGTGTCGCAACACTACTTTCTCTACATCAATAAGCTGAAACACAAGAATCAGCTGTTGATCCTGTAATTTCTCCACAAGAACCAGCTATTGCGGCTGTGACTATTACACAAGAACCAGTCACCCCTCTTAATAAACCCATGAAATATCAACAACCAGAACCAACAATGGCCTCTGTCTTACAAGAAAATGAGTTCGTAAGGTCTGAACTGGAAGCCTACAAGCAAGAGCTAGTAATGGTAAAGGAAGCCTATGACAAGGAACTTAAATTGTATACCCTAGCTCGTATAGCAACCATGACAGAGGAAAACACAAAAGAGAATCAGTGTAGAGAGTATATGTGCAGTCAATGTGGGGACATTTATTATCAAGCAGGCTACAAAGTAACTCAAATTCCAATGCTTGGAGCTTTCCCTGCACCTACGACTTTTGCAGTCAAAGAAGAAAACCATGTTGCTACACAAGAACTAGTTGGACCTTCCAAAATTCAAAATGAACCCTGGCCTAAAACAACTGCTACATCTGAAGCCCCTGTTTTTATGAGTAAAGTTGTACAAACACTACCTATTGATGAATCTGCCCCTCCTAGCAAGATCAACACCCATACTCTTGTGGAACGAGCCACTCAAACCCTACCTCAGCCTATCACTTGCGATGTTGAAACACAAACTCAACCATGGGATGAGGAGGCAATAATGGACAAATGGAAAAAAGAGTCTGGTGTTACATAGGACAAAAGCCTGCAGGAGCACAAACTACTTTAGCTAAACCACATATATTCAAACTGGAAAGCTTTGGAGCAAACACGCCAAGAATCGCGTGCCCATAAGAAGCAGAATGAAGAGCTAAAAGGCAAATTAATCCTGATGTTTGACTTGGCACAAAAATTGTTGGTTGCTAGGAAACCATCCTCCAATTACTCTCTTTTCCTCATAGAATGACTTACATTTTTTCAGATTAAATCGATCAAAGAAGGCAGACCCCACACAGTGTTAAATCCAGCAGATTTTGTTAAAACTTTTGCAGAAGCCTCTACTATTGATCAACACCTCCTATGTGAGGTATATCTTCATAATGAGGCCATCCCTGAGAACCGACAACTTAACCTTAACCCTCTTATCGGTGATATCCATATTCGGGCACTCACCTCCTTCCTTAATAATCAGATTACATGGAAGAATGACTTCCTAGCTACCAAGTATAACGAAGATAACCACCTCCTCTAGATACGGCTAGAATCATAGAATGTTGCCACCTTTGTTCCAAAGTATTATCATTTTTTGAAGAAACCAGGGATGATTCAATATATTCGGCAACTACAGACAACAGTACTTCAGGATTGTCAACAGTTTATTAAATCCACAGAGATCGCTGCCCTACAAGAAAATAACATATTTTGGTAACAATCTTCCGAGAAAAGGTAGGAGGACAATCCCTTTAGTCCTACCAACCTTGAGACAACAATCTCTCGGGTACCTAGCTACATCAAATGTGTTCAACAATGTACTGAAAACTGGATAGGTTATCAGTTCCATTTTCCTATTCTGTGGATGCCAACAGAGAAATATCAAGTTCATCATAAGTTTCCCAAGAAGGTTGAAACAACAGCTTGGCAAAGTATACAACGTGTTCAAGGATTCAGACCTCCAACAGACAGCACTTTCCACAGCTACTACTTAAGTAATTTGTATGCTCAGAGTCGGTATCTGGATTCTGATTCAGATTGAATTTGCCTGAGGACATGCAACCTTTTTAGTTGGGGGGGATGTTAGGACCCCATAATGTACCTTTTTGTTCATACTTTTTGCTATCATTACATCCTTTTCCCACTCACATTTAAGCCTACATTATCACCTTAACCTATCTTTCCAAAGGTATATAACGTTTTTTTTCTTTGCTATATGTTTAATTTGTTTTACATGTAATTTTACATTACTCTCATACTTAGCCATCGATCAGAAACATATAGTTGTTGAAACAACTTGAACTGCAAATTATTGTTGTTGCTTGAAGACCCGTTGTTGAAACAGTCAACAGCATGCAAATCTTGTTGTTGAAACAGTCAACAACACGCAAATACCGTTGTTGAAACAGTCTATAATTTGTGATGCTGGAACAACAATTCACACAGTAGTAACAAGAAGGAGTCGTTACACTGACTGCAACAACCACACCTTAAGCCAGCACCAACCATTGTTGTTGCTTGAGACCACGTTGCCGAAACAGCGAAACAGAATGCAAATCACATTGTTGAAATAGTCTGTGATTTGTGATGCTGAAACAGTATACAACAACAGTGACAAGAATATAAATAAAGAAGCTGTTACATCGACCTCAACAGCTATACCTCAACCCAACACCATTCCAATTATTGTAACAACATTTTCTACAGGAGATCAAAATATCCTATTCTATCATAGAAGATTAGATCTGACTAAGAATAGGATTCATATGGACACATGTAATTTTATGATCAATTGTATTAAGAGGATTCTCCTCTTTAAATAAGGTGAAATCATCATTAGGAGGGGGTATTTTTTTTTGCTAGAAAGGAATTACAAAGAAGGGCGTTTTCACTTTGGATATTGTAACATGATACAATTGACAGATGAATAAAAGATTATTCTGAGCATTTCTTCTTAGTTCCTTTCATTTCTGGGGAATCTTGTGAGAAGGAGAGGGCCCACCTTCTTCACAAGATTCACCCATTAGTTATGTAGTGTGTTAGTATTATTTTTGTTCACGCCTTCTTTAAACTCTATTTTGCTAAAACTCTACTTTACTGAAGTCTGTTTTGTTGAAACTCTGCTTTACTGATTGTTACATTGTTTTCATCCAATTCATTCCTGGGTAACTGTTAATCATTCTGATTAGTAATTCTGCTTAATGAATTTATGAAAGTGTGATCATCAGAGACAGGTGCTGAAGATTCTTGCTTGGGGAATAGGGTCATGTTCTCTGTTACAGAATAGTTAGCCTTCAGTACTTGTCAATCATTTTGATTGGTAATGCAAGATACCAGATGTATAAAATATTGAGAACATAAATAAAATGCTAGAAATGGCAGAATAACAGTAAAATATCCAGCATAATCTCCACAATAACACAAAAATGATATAAGAACAGCAATAGAAATATCACTTTGATTCAGAAAGAAATGTTCATAGGCCTCTTCAAGGGGGCAACCTCCAATCGAGCAACGCTCTGTTACAATAATATCCAAGATAGGGTTTTCATACCCTCGACCCTTATTTATACTAAATATGTCTATTAAGAGAAGCATCTAGAGGAAGATCCTTCTAGAAGCATAAGCTTCTATTAGGTCTTCTTACATCCGCCTTCTTCTATTTTATTGAAAGGCCTTATTAATATTGACCTTTATTACATCCTAATACATTGATCTACCTATGTGCGGGTTAGGACCTTGACATGTTCGCCCCCTTAAAAACAGCCTTGTCCTCAAGGCTTGAGATGTGGAAACTACTGCAGAATGGTAGCTGGTTCCCAAGTGACATCTACTGGAGTCATATCTTTCCACTATACTAGCACTTCCTTGATGGTTCTCTGATGCAGGCAACGCTCACGCTGGTCCAAAACTACTTCTGGCTGTAGCCAAATGGATCCTTCTTCAGCTAACTCTGGAAGGTTGGTTTGAATTTGGCACCTGGTTCCAATCACCTTCTTCAAGCATGAAACATGAAAAACAGGATGTAGCTTCG
>SNQJ01S0067357.1:53689-73504 GCA_010110895.2 Picea sitchensis | reverse complement strand
ATTGGAGGTCAATCTTTAGTTGGAGGGAAACCTTTTGCTAGGGGGAAACCCTCAACTATGAGGAAAAATACTATGTGGGGGAAACAACAACAAACTTGGGGGAAAGTTACTCATGCAAGTCCTTCAATTCCCACTATTAATGGCATGTATCATGGAAAACCATATCTAAGAGTTTCAAATCCTTTATGGGTTCAACCTAATACAGCGGGCATTCCTCAGCAAATAACTTTTCCCAATCAATCTGTGAACCCCATGATTCCAACACAACAAACCCCTCAAACAAAGTATATGGGAGGTCCATCAGGCCAATCGCAATACATGGGGGCACCTTCAGTTCAACCGTAGTACATGGGAGGACCATCGAGTCAACCACAACACATGGGGGGACCCTTAGGTCAGCCACAATACATAGGAAGACCATCCGGTCAGCCACAATACATGGGAGGACCATCTAGTTTTTCCATCTCGGTGCAACCTATATATGGTCCTACTAGTGTTCCTATGTCACATGGTTACTACCAGTATCCACAGGTTAACTGATAGCTTCCATTCTTGGCTACTTTAGATATGCATGATCTATTGTGTTTGACCAATTATCCCATACTGCATGCCCCATTTTGGTCTCCAATCCCTGCTAAACTAACTTATGATATTCCAAAATTTGATGAGTGACCTGGAGAAGACCCTAATAACCATGTAATGACCTTCCATCTTTGGTGTTCCTTGAAATATTTGATGGAGGATTCCATTCATTTACGACTTTTCCAGCAAACCCTCACAAAAGCGAAAACAGAATGGTATATTGAACTACTACGACATTCCTTTAGTGACTTCAACTCTTTAGCTATGGATTTTTTGACACATTTCCAGCTATCGATTCGATATTAAATCGATACAGATCTTTTAACTTCGCTTAAGAAATCCACCTCCACTCACATATATGATCATATTCATGAATGGAGGCGGAGATGACGATTGATTAAATCCGCTATTGCGGACCAACTCTTGGAAGATTGGTTTACGAAATCCCTTTTTCCACCCATTGCTAGAGATGTCTCCATGGGAGGTGTTGTCACTGAGGAACAAGAAATCAATTGTGCTCAATATTTGGACTTGGTATACTCCCATTCTGACACACTTTATGATATGATCCCTCATGCTCCTCACTCGTTGAATGATCCGTCAAGACCTACTCCAGAAGCCCATGAAGATAGCATGGTGGGTTATGTTACCAACGCCAAAACTACTTCCTCACCTGTTCAAACCTTCAAGGTGAATGCATTCCATGCCACTTCATCTCAGCAACCTAGAGGCAAGAAGAAAAATAAGGATAAATCCAAGAAATCTTCTAACCAACAAGAGAGTACAAAAAATGTTGATACCCAAGTGAAAAGGAAATATAATCTTCCCTGCATGATTTGTACGAAGGACCACTACATGAAAGACTGCCCCCATCATGAGGAAGTCACTAAATTTATGAAGGGTACCTCACTACCCACAGTTTTAACTGACCCTTTCATAACTCAACAACAACAAATGGTTGCACAAAATATTGCCCCTCCATAAAGGGGCAACGCATGTCATTCCCACCATGGGGATGCTTTCTCAAGCACCACTCGGGTTTTTATGTGTAATGATATGGTTAGTCTAACGACCAGAGTTAATACTTATGACACTCCTCCATAAAATCATTTCAATGGAGGTGCTACCAATAATCCTTCCACTTCCACTCCTCCTCCATCCTCTTCCCCTCTTCAGATTGAGAGGCTTGTTGTTGACTTAGTGTTGTGCCTGCCCAAGGGCACAATTCGAAAGTCAAATTTCAATCCAAGTGCTCACACTGCTCAAAACTACAACATTGTTGAACATTTGGCATAAGCACCTTGCACTATGTTGATGCTTGAAGTTCTACAAAACTGTCCAAGTCAATGAAAAGCCATGTTATCATCCATTGGAGTTGTGGATCCAGCGGTGTCAAATATGATTATGTTTAATATGGACAATTTTAACCACGACTCTCGCACTACCTGGCATTCCAAATTCACACTATGGTTCATGGGAAGAAGTTATAACATCCATCACACTGTTTTCGATGAAGGAGCTTCCACATATGTCATGTCTTTGTCCTACAGGAGAGCCATTAGTTCTTCTTAACTTCACAATTCTCTTACCACCCTTAAATTGTTTGATGGACATGGTTTCCAACATTATGGATTCTTGCAATCTTTCATTGTGGACGAACCAAAGTTTGGGGGCATGTCTCCAGCCTTTGGACATCATATTGAATTTAAACTACTAACTTCTTATGATGATGTTGGGGAAAAAGTACCAACCTATGAACACTATTTTGGGAAAAAACCCGCCAATAGGTATCGATCAATGTACCAACCTATTGACATCATGTTGGGAAAAGGTCCATTCATGGGTATTACACCGTGCATAGTCTACTCTCGTTTTGAAGCTCATAAAAAATAAAACCAAGATCGAGCAAGGTTTCATTCTCTATTTCAAGCTTGTTAAAAAATAAAGCAGACTATGAGCATACTTCACCGTCCTTCGATCTTGTTAAACCATGAAGAGTCGTCTTTTGAGTGGCAGTTTACCCCTTTTTCATCCTCGTAAGACTAACTATGAAAAATGCATACTCTAGTCAATCATGGCTAGAAGAGTTCTCCCTTGTATTGTCTTACACTTTTTCAGTATTGGGTGAAATTTTTTACGAAAAAGAACATCCACGGAGTCGTCATTAAGATCTTTTCAGACTCTCTAAACATGAAAAGACCATCGATTTTTCCTTCTTTGGACTCGTAAAACATGCATTGAAGGACCCATACGGGGCCGAACCCCTCCTTCTTCAGGTTTGTTAAACATATGTTGAGGGAGTCATCGAAGATGAGCTATATCGAGGATTTGTTATCCTCCTCAAACTCATTAAAAAACAATGAGATACTCGCCAATCACGGTGAGTGGGAAATTGAAGGAAGTAGGTCATGTAATGTACCCAGCCACCCTCAGTATGGCCATGCTAATATATAACATACCCAACCACCCACAGGTTGGCCATGCTAGTCCAAAAGCTCGCTTCTAAACTAATCTCGAATTCTAATAACATTTAATCTGAAATCAAACATGAAAGACGCACATGCATTAATCAATATCCATGCTAAAACATAAAAGAAATAAACAATGTGTCATGCATAGTAAATAACCAGCAGATAGACAAATTATAAATACATATCTCAGAGTTAAGTAAATACACAACGAAATATACATTATACAGAAAACACATAGAGCACTTATCTTTGCAAGTAAACATTCACCAACTGGCTGCAGACCAAGGACATTCCTCCCAACCATAGACATTTTTTTTCTTTTACTCTCAATAATAGGTCACCCCCGATCCAGGGCTATGAATCCACAAGGACGGTTCCTAGGCCAAATCTAAAACACACAACAGTTGGCTAACTAGCTCTTAGGTTTCCCAACCACACAACAAATCTGAATTTCCATCTCTCTTTCCCCCTCATCCTGCACAACCCAAAGAAATGAACACCTTTCTATGTCATGTAGTCCCTAACGTTGTTCAATTTCTCTCCAGGGCTCTACTGCTACTGGTCATGAAATCTCCCTGCTGGAAACTCCAAGGATTCTCAATTGTGGATAGTTATTTCCGAATTTCCATCAATCTCATGCACACATGCATCCATTCCCTCCTGGAATGATCAGTAATTTATTATAGCCATCTAGCAATGGATCTCCTCTTCCAGCCATTTGTTTCCATGATCATACCAAGAGCACATGAATTAGAAATAATTAGGCACCAAAAATGAAAGAGTGAGAAGGGTGTAACAGTGAATGAATAAGAACAAGTGAACCCAAAAAAAAACCAAAGATGGGTTTATATAATTACTTGGAAATCAAGAACCACATGGCCTACCCCAAGAATCTCATGTAACCCATTTTTCTCCATAAAATAAATTATGGGTAAATAAAAATATAACAAAATACTTAGCTACTCAAGCCCCCTCTCTTATGGAATCATAGCCCCATATCTCTTTTTTCCTTGCATGTATTGCAGCCAACAACGCATTTTATTAATGTATATGAGGTATTACATTTCCTAGGCACTCTGGTCCCTTTTCAACTTTACCGGCTCACCAGCCTAAGTCACAATTACTTAATACATTCTAGTTCATAAGGGTTGAAACTGGGGTGTTACACCCCCCTCCCCTTATTTTTTCATTGTCCTCAGTGCACAACACCATTCCAATGTTACTAACATTACAAATCTAGGATTTTTTGCCTTATTCCACACAATAAATCCAACAAAATCTTATATACATAAGAACTCTGGCCGAAAATTAAACATGTATACATAGGCATTTCGACCCAAAACATGTATAATGATCTTCAAAATTTATATTTATGGTAGCAGTTCCAACCAGCAAGCTCTCCTTCCCTCTCATCCTTCACAACCCAAAGAAATGAACCCCTTTCCCTTATATGCAGTCCCTTAGGTTTTTCCACTTCTCTCTAGGGCTCCAATGCACTAGGCCATAAAGTTTCAAAGTTGTGGCTTTAAGAACTTTGGCTGCAACAAGTCCACTGGACTTTCTTCATTCCATGCCTTCATCATTGAGCTCGATTTCCTTCTGGTGTTCTTTTTCACGAGATTCCAACTTCAATAGTCAACATCTCATCTTTATTATAAAAATACAGTCATCATGAGATATTGTTATAACAATTTCAATCATACATGTCGAATTTGTTTTATACATGAAAACAGAGTTTCCAAACATGAACTTCCAACTCATAATTTGTTTGGCTCTTGCAGCTGCAAGCATCAATCTTTATTATGGCTTACAACAATGCCATACCCAATACCATTATTCTTGTAATTTTCTCAACCTTCAATCATCCAAACTAATTGTTAGCATAATTATTAATCATGTAACAATTTGTAACTATTAATTTCTCAAATTTGTTTTATATAGGAAAATAAAATTTCTAGGCATGCATTTTTCCTGCTGATAATGTTTGGTTTTTGCAGCTATAGATATCAGTCTTCCTTTTGGGCTTACATCCCTGCCATATCCAATACCATCCTACCTGCAATTTTCCTCAACCTTCACTCAGCCAAACAAGTTGTCAGTATCATACATATGTATATTTTCATGGCAAAAATTAGAAAAAGTCACAAAGTGATCTCATAATTGTTTACAACAACAATTCAATCACTTCCATTAATCAAACTATTAACTCGAATGAACCCATCATTCTTTACACATGTGTTATTTCTATAGTGGGAAAACCCCCCTACGGACTACACTAGGGTTCTAAAGTGCAGGCAGAGATAACCATCTAAAATTTCCTACCTTTAACAACTATCCCGACAACACCCCACATTCATGTATAAAATACAAAGTATAGGGATCCGGTAGTATTACCTTAAACTCCGCATTCGGTGTCAATCCCAATGCGTTTGGTCGCTTCTCGACTGCAAATATCCTCCCAAGGCTGACCTGTATTCACCAAAAGACAAACAAGAAACTATGAACATGCATTTTGTATATGAATTAATGGGTTAGATGTCATAACAAAATGTAAATCAAACATAAAGATTAAACACATCATATGGTGGGACGGAAAAAGTACTTCTTTATATTAATCTCACAAAGTCACTTACAAAATGAGATCGGCGACTCCTCCTCGAACCCGGTCCTGGGCTCCTCTTCACCAAGCTCCAACTACTTCCACGTATCCTTCTTCTCTCACACTTCTCTCTAGAGAATGGGCATAGGCTTATGGATGAGCAAAAAGGGCAAGAATAGGGAATTCTGGCTCAAAACTCACAATGTGGCTGCAAAGTCTTGGGGCAAGGGGGGATTATGAAATGGGCAGAGTTTCACTACTTTCATGATTTTCCCTAGAATGGGACCCCAACACCTTATTTTATATGCCAAAAAGATAGTTATTCGATTGGGTGACGGGCTATAGGCAATCAATTGGTTAGGAAACTACCCAAAAGCCTGTATTCCCTTGCAAATTTTTATTTTTTGCAAATTTTGTGGGTATACGCAGGTTTTAATGGTGCATCTAGCATATGTACGCAGGCAATAGTGATTTAGTTAGCGTATATACATGGGTAGTAGTGGTGCAGGGTGTGTACATCTTCAAAAAATTGGTTTTTAAGAAGATTTATTCAGTATTGGCTTGGCAAAAATAGTAAGTAAGATGGCCTGCTACTAGATATGCATGTCTGGTGAAAATTAGGGTTATAATAGATGCCCCCTAATGTGTGAGGTTAGAAGAACATCTGATGGCCGAAATACATTACAAATATTTACCAACATATGAAGCGAGTGAGATCGGGACCAGAGTTCGGGAGGTGCCATCTGCAAAATAACAATTGTCTCACCGAGGCAGGCATACCCATGCTCGGGATGAAATAAATCATGGTTTCCAATCAAATACACTGCAGATCCATGTTGTATAACTATATAAAGTGTAGCCGTGAGAAATACACATTGGATCTACATCTCAAAATCAAATATATACATGTATAGTATCCATATTCAAGAAGCCAACGATGCCTGATAGTTGGAGATGAGATCTTCAGAGCTCGAGAAACAATTTCAATATCTTCAAAACTCGGGTAGGAGTGCAATATGATTGTACAACTTCACTACCCCGAGGTCTTCGACGACTTGTCAAGGAACAAACAAGAGGATATCGGTGATCAAGCAGAGAACTTCATTGATTTCGAACCAGGACTTTGATTGGAATTTCGGGATGGTCAAGCATGAGGACAAGAGACAAACTGCAGAAGGGACAAATCAAGTTGGGTAAAAATTCCCTTGGACAATAGCACGATGAATGATGAGACTCAGGCAGCATGTTACTCACATAATTTCACGATGCAGGAGGCAACGCAAACTCTCCATATGTTTGGAAGAATAACCAAACAGAGGAGGACACAACTTTATGTTACGAGAACAACTGCCTAAGGTCATATTAAATCCCAGAGCTTGACGAACAAATGGAAGGATGTGCTTTTTCCAAGGACGACTCATTGTGCTTCCATAAAAAGAAAAATACTTTTCCCATCCTCTTTTTGGGGTATATTTGATTTTTTTTTGTCTTTTTCAATATTTTGAAAGCTTGAAAAAGAATAAAAGAATGCTACGTTACAAAGGAGGAACGAGTGTCACAAACATACTAGTTCCAAGTGCAAGGAACACACTAATGCTCAGAGCAAGGAGACATGTGCAGGGAAATGACACTCGGGAAAATTCTTCCATTGGTCAAGGTGTTAAGACGCAAAGGCAAGGTGCTACAAGGCTTGTGTATAAGGCATGCTTCAAAGGTTCAGTTGAGAGCCACATGGAGCCGAAATTATGCCAAAGACATAGGAATGCATATGCGATTAAAATGACACAATGATAATTCCCTTCAATGTAATTTTAAACGAGCCCAGAGAAGGTAAGCTTGGTGGTTTTTCATTTTTAGAGAGTCTGGAAAGGCGCAAAAGAAGACTCCACTGGGGTACCTTTTTCGAAGATAGTCTAGTCGGTTCAAAAAAGGGATAAATTAGCACTGAAAAGACGTCTATTCAAAACCAATTTAATGAGTGTGATAAAGACAAGATCACTCAGAAATATTTTCAATTTTAAGGAGTCTGAAAAGATATTAACTATGGACTCGCTTCCTTTTTCTAGATTTAGTCTCCTCAGCCTAAAAAAGTGTAAAATCTACTAAAGAGAACTCTCCTGGCGAGATGAATCTCCCGAGGTGTATCTTTTTCCTCCTTAATCTACATGCCGAAAAAAGGGGAAAACTCATGCCAATAGATGTTTTTCTGAGCCAATTAACGAGTGTGAAAGAACAAGGTCACTCGACGATCTTTTCAATTTTAAGGAGTCTGAAAAGTGCTTAACTATGGACTCCGTGGGGGTTTCTTTTTCATAAATTTAGTCCCTCAGGCATGAAAAAGGGTTAAACTTATACCTTAGAATACTCTTCTAGTGAACCGAAGTTCCTAGAGTATAGATTTATTCGTACAATTGACCATATGGACCGAAAAAGGGGTAAAATACTGTCAAATAGACGTGCCTTCAAATTTTAGTTTGGCGAGTGTGAAGGGCAACAAGATCGTCAGGAAATGTTTTCATGTATAGAGGGTCTGAAAAGGACTTAAAAGAAGACCCGTTTGTTTTTTGGGAGTCCTGAGGGTGAGGCCAAGAGTGATAATATATCAGACATGTGAGAGCTCAAACTCATTATCAAGACAAGACTAAAAGGACTCTCCAGCCTATAGTCATTAGCGACAGCATGGACACCAAAATTCAACCAGTATCTACCTAGGGAATCCATGTGAGGGTAGGCTCTACCACTAAATCACGACACTTCTAGAGAAGCAATGATGGTTTTGTGTCACAATTCGGTGGGGTCGATCCTATGATAAAGAAAAAAAGACAATGAGGTGCAACAAGTGGAGGTGGAATCCTAACTTAAATGCACAAAGTTGGAAAAAAGACTTTTCACTAAAGGACCTTAAAAGTTCCCCAAATCCCAAAAAGTTCGTCGAACCAAAAGTAAAGTGAATCGTAACATCCAATGAGAAACTCAAGAACCACATTACATGATTTTCAAGTAAAACAAAATGACAACATGGCTCAAAAAATGACAAAAAGGGCCAAAAAAATCTATAAATAGAAGTTGGAAGCTCATTATCACCATTGCAAATTGAGAATTGACCAAAAATCCAAAAACCCCCCTTTGCGAAAAAAGTTGATTATAGGAGCTTCAGTGGATGAAACAAACTTCCGCTTGGACCAAGTAAGTACAAACTTGTCCCTCCTACATTTCCAATCTTCATTTTTTCATTTCTTTTTGTTTTTTGGAGGGGCGCACACCTTTAAAAAGGTCAACCCTGTGTGTATGCAGGCTGTCCAAGAATAGCTCGCGTATGCACATGAGCAGAGAATAGTATACCTGCATACATACACGACTATCCCCAATACAACCCGCGTACATTCTCAAACATATGAAAAAATTAAAAATGCATCATTTGAATCTCCTTTGAACTTGTCATTTTGCAAAATGTATGTCCATTGGAGAGAGAGAGAGCATGAGGACATTGATTCAATGGTTGAGGAAGACCCTACTGTTGTTGCCACATTAAAACACTGCGGGTTGTGGAAATGCTTTCGGTGTCCACTCATGCAGGCACAACCCAGCCTGTTGAATGCCTTGGTGGATTACTGGCACCCAGATGCAGAGGATTTTATGCTCGAGGGGAAATCGTTTACTCCAATGACTGAGGACATTTGCTTCCCGACTGGCCTCTCTGTTGGGTATGTGTTATATTCTTTACATGAGTAGAAGTGTCTGAGCGTCTTCACCGGGCATGTAGGGGGGTTAGAGGGGCGGGTGCAGGGGCAGCGCCCCCGAATTTTTTTTTTCACCGGGATGACATATTTTCGGGACGACATATTTTTGGGACGACATATTTCTGGGATGACATATTACTGGGACGACATATTTCCAGGACCACATGATATTTAGGTGGTTTTTCGGCACATGGGTTTTTGCCGATGGTTTTCTATTTCCGATTAAGGAATTAGGGTTTTGGACTAATCCAGGTCAATGGGTTAGGGTTTTGGATGATGCTGGCTCCTATATGTATATTGTATTGTAAATAATGTAACACAATGTATGAATATAATATATGCTGGTTTTCCCGGTTTGGGTTTCCAGGTGAAAAATATCTATGTAATGTTTGTTTTTTCCATTGTATCTTTTTTGTTCTTTTCTGAATATCAGTTTGCAGTAGGTATTGTACAAGGTTAGAATTTACACTCTCAAGGAGAGGTGAACCAATCAACCTTCGTTCTTTTCCTCCTGGACCACACAACATTGTCGAATTGATCAGGCAACACTGCGAGGCTGGAATAGATAAAGTGGGTTCCCAGGTACCGATCCACAAAATCACCAACCTATCACTGAAAGTGATAGTTTTACTTATTCGGTGGATCACTGGATCTGCGGCTTTACATCAGGCCTCCCAGGCACATATGCATTGTGCAGTACAATGCTTAAATGCACGAGTGTTTGATTGGAGTACAACCATGCTAGAGTGCATGAAGAGACAGCTCACAGAGAGTCGTGGGAGGAACAACAAAAACTTCAGGTTTGGGACTATTCTTTTTTCTTTCTTCTTCGAGAGGGTACCCAGTCTTCGTCCCTGAGAGACAATACGGGGGCACGCGGCCTCCTTCCCAGCAGTGTGTAGGTGGGCAACATTGTTTCCACAACAGGGGGGAGGATGGACCATCGAGGCCTTCGATGTTAATTTTTTTGATTGGTGGTCTCGGCAGATTCTAGATATAGAGGACTAACCCTATGCCGGGATCAACTTCTCTAGAGATCCTGACATTCCCGTACCTTCCGGAGCGGAGTGAGGAGAATTACGTATGTTTTTCTTTTTAAATTTTATTCTTATTTTTTATATATATCATTTTTATGTGTACCAAAGCACCTAAAAACTATGTATCTGTTATGTACAGATGTGAGACTAGTGTGTCCAGATGATTTTGCATGGAGCAGGCGCCATCCACGACCAGAGGAAGCAACAGCAGCAACCATCGGACTAGCAACAGCAGTGGCTATCGGACCAGCAACAGCAGTGGGGGTACCTCCAGCCGGAGAGGCTGAGAGAGTTTTGAGACAAGTGGAGCGGAACCTGACCGCACTCACCTGTACTGTGCCTATGGCCGAGATCGAGGATCTCCCGCCATCTATGCAGCCTCATGTTGTTGGGGTTCCACAGACATGGGTCCAGCTATTTCGGCATTTGGAAAATGTTGTAGTCAATTATGGTCGGGCCAATAGGCCTCGTGCTTAGCTTAGGGTGGACCATTTATGTGTTGGGGGCACTCTTTGTATATTTTTGAGGGCATAAGCCCCGCGTTATATACCAGACTCGTTATTTTTTGAGGCACTTGTGCCCACCTATGTACTATGATACTTTCGATATATATATATATACATCTTTTTATCTTATGGGTTACATTTATTTACAAATGTATTTACATGTGTATGTGTGCACTTTTTCTTACGTGCGTGCAATATTCAAATCTAATACTTGATTAGTTAAGAGTATCCGTCATCTGATTTAGTCTCCTAGGAACATGGATATACGTAATGTAATCAAAGTAACATTCTAAGAGATGTACCCTAAGGAATCGTCGATGTAGAGTAGGATTGTAAACATGGTAAACCCCATTTAACTGGGACACAACCAACTGTGCATCTAAGTAGACCCAGAGGTAAGAGAGACCATGCGACAAGGCGTCACGAAGCAGCTCTATTACTGCACTATATTCGAAGACATTTTTTGTGGCGTCACCTAAACAGATACTTCCAAAAGATAAAAATTGGCCTTGAGGTGTGAATATCACCCAAGCTGCAGAAGCAAGCCTCTAAGTGTGCCCTCTAGCACCGTCCGCGAATCCAATGAACAAGCTTGATTCACTTGACATCTGTCGCAATGAAAAAGTTGACATCAAAACAACATGTCCATAAGACCAAAAAGACAAAAAATAAAAATGTATAAGAACTATACATATGTACAAGAAGTCACCCAAGGTGACCCACCTACGAGTAATACTTCTTGAGGCAGAGACCATTTCTAGGCTCCGCTAAAGCGTTCCCTTCAAAATAAACCAGATGGTAAGCACCCTTCTTTAATACTTCCTTCACGATGAACAATCCGAACCACATGGGTTTAAACTTGCCTGCCCCTAGGGGATCCTTATCTTGGTCATAGACCAGGACAAGGTCGCCTTCAGAGAAAATATGAGGATGAACGAACCGATCATACTAACACTTGACTCTTTTCTTGTGAGCCTCATTAGACAAGGTTTCATCATGTCGTTTCTCATCGATCTGCTCGATATATAATAAGAGTTCCTCAAGCAATGAAGTGTCTGGCAATAACTATACTACCAACTTAAGATATGGGATCTGGAATTCTATAGGAAAGACTGCCTCCAACCCGTAAACAAGTTGAAAAGGTGAGAAACCATTGGCAGTCTTTACAAACATTTGGTAGGCCCAGAATGCCGAGTATAACATCAAATGCCAATTTGACTTGGCCGAATTGATCGTTCGTTGTAGAATGGTCTTGAGTGACTTATTCACAAATTCCACCTGACAATTCTCTTGTGGGTAATAAGGTGATGAGTGTTATTTTCTCCACCCAAGATTTGATGTTAATTCATACATCATTTTGTTCTGAAAGTGACTGCCATGGTCAGTGACAATCTCCTTTGGGACACAGAAACTTGCTATTATATGATTAAACAAGAAGAGAGTTGTTGTCTCTCCATCATCCTTGAACGTCGACATAGCTTCGACCCACTTGGTGAAGTAGTCTACTACTACGATGATATAATGGTGCCTCTTGGATGAGGGGGGGTGGCATGTAGTATAATCAATCCCTCACTTGTTGAAGGGGCCAAATTTGATGACGGGAAACATGGGAGCAGGGTATGCCCTCATCTTCCGTGAGAAGATTTGACATGGGTGGAACTTCTTGACTGATTCAATGCAATATTTGATTGACGTTGGCCAATAGTAATCGGCTCCTATAATATTTTGGGTTGTTTCCAACCCAAACAAATGACCACCACATGCTCCAGTGTGGCAGTCGTTAAGCACGAGTTCCGCTTCTTCATGGGTGAGACATCGACGAAGGATTCAATCTATAACTCGATGATACAAGGTGTCTTCGAGAATAAGATAGTTTTTTTCCTAATGGTGTATATGTCGACGCTCATCATGAGAAGCAGAGGTGAGGCACTTCAAAGTCTGGAGATAGATTATTATATCTCCATACCAGGGATCTGAAGATGCGATCAAAAATATATCTCCTTTAATAGGTGACTCTTCAGGTATAACATCACCTGACTCGACCGGAAGTTTTGAGATAAGTTCCGCAAAGACCAACAACTTTTTTGATTTCGCTAAAATAAAATCCAAGTCAAATTACTAGAGGATAACTATCCATCTACTGATATTTCCGTTGATTACGCGTCGTGTCAACACATATTGGAATGGATTCACAACGGCAATGACGATGGTCTTGTGAAACAGGATATAGTGATGGAACCGTTGGACAACATGAAATGCTACCGACGCAAGTTTCTCAACATGGGAGTAGTTGATTTCTGGTCCAACCAGGCCTCAACTCAAGTAGTAAATCATGTTCTCTTCAAGAAACCGTCCTCTTGAACCAAGACCATGTCGATGGTCAACTCTGCGGTGGCCAAGTACAATAAGAAATATTTATTATAATTTGGTGGCCGAAGCAGGGGGAAGACGTGAGGGCGTGTTTCAATGCTTCGAAAGAGTGTTGAGAAGCTTCATCCCAATGGAAAGGAACGTCCTTCTTTAGTAAATGCATGAACCCTTTTGTGATCTCGGCATAGTTTGCGATGAAATTCCTTAAAAAGTTCACTTTTCCCTGTAAACTTTGAAGCTGAGGGACGGTGCACGGGGGAGGCAACTGAACTATCACCTCAACCTTTAGAGGATCGACCATGATCCCTATTTTTGAAACTATGAAACCTAGCAGACAACCCGACGTCACATAAAAATTGCATTTGTTTGGATTCAAGTGAATCTGATACTAGTGACATCACTCAAAGATAAGTTGGAGGTGTGTGGGATAATCATCTCTCTTACGAGATCATGACGCTAAATCATCGAGATAAGCCTTGACTTGGTGTTTGAGATCATGGAAAGAAAAATACATGGCCCACTGAAAAGTGGCTCCAACATTCTTCAGGCCAAAAGGCATATTCCGATAAGCAAATGTACCCCAAAAGCAGATAAAAGTTGTTTTATGCTGGTCCTCAGATTTGATCTGTATCTGATTGTATCCCGAAAAACCATCCATGAAAGAGAATACCTCACAGCCTATGAAAGAGAATACCTCACAGCCTTGTTTAAATCATGGAAGTCCATACATACGTGAATCATTCCCTATTTTTTGTTGACTAGAACAGGATTTGACACCCATTGAGTCAATTGGATGAGATAGATGAAACCAACTTTGAGT
This sequence comes from Picea sitchensis, assembly GCA_010110895.2. Lineage (NCBI taxonomy): Eukaryota > Viridiplantae > Streptophyta > Pinopsida > Pinales > Pinaceae > Picea > Picea sitchensis. The sequence continues at coordinate 59,379 of SNQJ01S0067357.1, read as the reverse complement.
AGTTTCTCTACTTCAGCCTTAATAGTTGTTTCTTTCTGAGGATTAACCGGATGAAGCTTCTGCCAGACTGGCTTGGCATCAGGGTAAGTCATAATATCATGTTCGACGATTCTTGGATCAATGTCTGGCATTTCCTCATAAGACCAAGAAAAAATGTCGCAGAAATATTTAAATAAATATGTATAGATTTGAATCTCCTCAGGGGAATAGTCCACTCCGATGAAGACATTCTCCACAACGCCAGGGGTTCTAGAGATATCGATAGGTATCATTTTAGCAATGGTTTCCATATTACCCTCGACATAAACTACGTGCATAGCTAGAGGATTGATAGGACAAGACCTATCTCCAGTCATAGTAAACACAAATTCTCCTGCCTCTATTCTTCCTAACTATAGGAGGAAATATGATATGTGATGGAGATCATCCCAGGGTCTGTCCTGACTAGTCAATGCCTCTAAAATTTCCTCATCAGAGGGCAAGACCAAGTCTAAGGAATTGGTAGTGGTAAGGGAACCTTGAGCCCAGGCAGGCTCGAGAACTAGATCTAACTCCTGTGCGGGAGTCAGATCGGGGTCAATGGAAGCTTGTTGGACTATAGAGTAAGCAACTCCTGCCACAGACAAGGGCATGGACATGCCATGGTGCCCTGTCCCTTCCATCATGGATGATCAGGAAGGAAGAATCCACGGATCATTAAAGTAAGTTGTGTGAAATGAGGACACTGAAAATATTTCATCCTTAGGATGGTCGGGAACAGTCGATATGATTTTGACATCGCTGGAAGGAGGTGGGTAATCAAAAGTACCCATGAGAGGTGGTCACAAACCAACCCCCACATTGACGACATTGGGTTGTGGGTTATCAATCATCAGGACCGTGGATGCCCCCAATGAAGGGCCAGGTATGGAGAAGGATAATTGATCAATGGTCACGATAAGACCCTCATGTGGAAACAACAAGACCCAAAAAACTATAGCAACCACTGCATGAATGGCATATGTCCAAATCCTTCCTAACAGGAGGTTGTATTCAAGAGGCACATCGACCACTTCAACTTCAACGCACATGGTCTTCCCTCCTAATTTCACAGGGAAAGAAGGAATGATTCCATGTGGTCTGAAAGAACGACCGTCAAAAGCCGTAAGAAGAGTAGGTGAAGGAGATAGAACAGGTTGGCCAATGGCCTTCCAAGACACCAATGACAACATGTATGTCGAGGCACCCTCATCAACCACCGTGTGGAAAATATTCTGGGTAGATGATTTTGTGGGTTGAGCCACTACTATCTAAAATGTGACGTGGTATGGGAGATGAGGTTTCAATTCGGTTGTATCAAGCGTGATAGTTCCCAGATTACATGTCTCAGCGAATCCTAAGGTGGCTAGCAGAGCCTTTCTCTATGAAGGGCAGCTCTAGAGGACCTCCAAAGCAGACATCCCACATAGGGTTTGTGACAAATCCTCCACCACAGAGTAGTTATGGGTGGCCCTCGTGTTTTGATTATGTGAAGCCTTCTTAAACGCCCCTTTCGGAATGCATGTCATTGTTTCACTCATCGTTCTCTCGATCTGGAGAGGAACAAATGGGTTTTTGGTTTCTTTTCCCTTTTCGAAAGTACTTGGCATTCTGTAATCATGTGCCCTAGTAGTTATGTGAGCTTAACCTTTCAACATATAGACATTCGAAGTCGAGGGATTTCTAGATGACGAAGGGGGTCCCTGACTACCCCCATCCGTGTTCGTAAAGGCTTGAGTTCAATTTTTCCCATGAGGAAATGGGTTCGTTAACATTGCAGGTTGTTGTTGCACCAATAACTTTTGGGCCTCCACGAGTCAAGGGCATAGGTGATTCGGGTGGTATTCCGTTGAAGGATTGCACGGATACTTCAAATTCTTTCTCTTTGTGTTGCCCTCGCTAGCATTATTGGTCGATTTCTTATCCCCCTTACCCTTTTTTCTTTGGTTTTTCTTCCCTTCAGACTATTGGTTGGCCTTTAGGTTCATCAATCGCACGTTGTGTACATCCAACGTCTGAGCAGGAGGAGTAGTCGAACTAGGAGTTGGGATGTCCATTGTCTGATGTATCGACAATTGTTGCAATTGGTTTAACAGTGGATCAGTGGCCTTTGCTTGTGTTGAACCAACAATTCTGTCAGCATGTGGTCCAGATTTGTGTTTGGTCTTATCAAGAATAGACTGTGGCACATTTGGTAAAACTTCATAAAGAAAACTAGATTGAGAGTAAATCAGCTCTACTTGTTGAGCTCTCATTATCACTTCTTCCTCCAAAAATACCCCCGATGTTGCTATGTCCTTGGATAGTTGGGGTACCAAAGACTTAAGGAACCATTTTAGCAGGAATGTTGGTGGAATCGGTACTTTAATCAAACTCTTCCAGTGCCGCCATTCTTGGATGTGATCAAAGATATCCTCAGCCTTTGTCTGCTCAAAGTTGGCCAGCAGTTTTGTGTCGGCATCGTATCTCACAGGTAATTGAAAATGGTTTAAGAAAACCATTTCCAATTCACCAAAAGTAGAGTATCTTGAGCGGTTGAGATCGATGTACCATTTCGTAGCACTGCCGATAAGAGTGTGTTGAAACAGACACAAATGGATAGAGTCATCTTTCAAAGAGTTGGATGAGCACCATAGGTGAAAAGTGGTCACATGATCACCTGAATCTTCATTAGGCTTGCCTTCAAACTTTGGAATTTCTGAGGGCATCTTGGTCGTCATAGTAGGCCAATGTGGATTATGACAAATTGGGTTGTTCAATAATCTTGACAAGTCTGGAAAATGCAATGTTTCCAGAAATGGTAGCTTAGGTTGTTGAGTATGTACAGAAGGATAGAAGCTTGGGATTTGGTTGACACCAGGTTGTCAGGAAAATTTAGGTTGTTGGCATGGGTTCTAATAAAAGCCATGGCCTAGGCTAGCATTCGGATGTTGCGCTTGTTGAGACATCATCGGCTGACTCCTGTAGTAGGACGTTGAGGACTAAGAATGGATTTCTCCCGACGTAGTGTTCCAAAGGTTATGGAAAGGGTTTCCCCTTGCCCATCCAATGGGAATAGGTATTGAGCCTTGCCCGGGGTTCCATTGGCCATGGAATAGGTTGCCCCCGGTCAGCATCCCTGGCGAGGGAGCTGATCCCTGCCACGAATTCCAAGTTCCTTGAGAAGTGTGTGCCCCCTGTGCAAGAATAGTACCCTATGTAGGATTTTGTGATCCAAAACCAGGGTTTACCCCAACTGAGCTAGCAGCTGACGAGAATGCATTTTTACCAAATGCACCAAACAAAGAGAACAACAAAGAACCCACTGGTGTGGTACTAGAAGAAGGTCCTTGACTACCTACTCCATAAAGGTTGCAGTTCATGGTTGGCCAGATGGGTTGCTAAGGAGCACCGTCGAGCGAGGGAGATGATGGAGGTATATGACCCCTGTCATAAGGGAAAGAATTATAAGGGATGAGGTGCCCCCCATGGACCCTTTTAGAGGATAATTTGAGCTCCCTGCCCCTAGACCCACAGTCTGTAGGGTGGAGTAGGAAAGGATCAAGTTTGTGTCAAAGTTGGCCATCCCATATGAAAACGAAGGGCCCGTCGCACTCTGCATAAACGATGCAGTGATTGTCGCCATGGATGCAATCGGACCACTGCCCGAGGTAGAGGTCGTCGAGACCATAATGGCCTGGACCTGCAAAGGTGAGTTAGGAGGTGGAATGCCCCCAATTTTGGAAGTTGTAGAGGGAGTATGAGGACTCCATGATGAAGTAGCAGCATTTGCTTCCATCACTTCTTGCAAGATTATCTTACGCTCCTGATGCGTTACCCTTGGAGGGGAAATCTGTATCATAAGTGGCGCCAACAAGTTAGTGATCAGAGAGTTATACAGACTGAGAGCTTCCGCTCCAAAGTCATAAATAGTTGGTCCCTCCAGAAATGAATGTTCTCCTCTCAGAGATGGCTCAGGTACAACTTCTTGTGGCCCGATCGCCTCAAATGACCCTTCCTAATCAAGTCTTCGCCTTCGCGGTGGCGGTGGTGGCTCCAAGTTAACCGGTGGTAGGACCAAAACCCTTCACGATCAATGGAGCTCTTGATCTTCCACTGTGTGAGAAGATCAATGACACACTAAGGATTTCTAGCGTTGAAGACCAAAACATGCACTAGAAAAATTTCCTATGAGATGCAGCAAGAAAACCACTATTACTAGTTGGAAGAACAGTTAAAATAGCCAACACTAGAGCAACTTACCGGTGCAAGTGAAACTCAAACACGGAAGCACCCTTTGGGTATACTCTGCAAAGAGTGGCTCGATGTCTTCCCTAGGTACCATGGTATACCCCCATAGTCACCTATGTAAGTCCCTAAAATCAAAGGCAACTAGGTTTCTATCTCATGAACAACTACCAGGCGGGTACAGTTAACAGTCGGGTGGACCACAATGACCAGGGTATCAAGCCCAAAACCTATCGAGGGTATCGAAAGAAAGTGTTCCAGAAGATAACTAAGGACCTCGAACAGATTCAAGACCCATGAAGCTCCGTGGCAAATGCGATCAACGTAATCCCAAGATAAGTCCTCTATATGTGTTCCTTCACAATGATTAGTCCGGCTTTTGAGGGGTTATCTCCACTACCTTTCCACACGCAACCTCGTGTTTATCCCCTGTGTTAGAGGGGGGTCCCAGATAGTTTCCACATTACTGGACTTTTTCACTCCCAGGAACATACTTCTATGTTTGTTTTATAGCCTTGAAGAGTTTCCTCTCCAACTTAAATCAAGGCTCTAGCCTAATCTAGTTAATGGACCCTACAAACACAAAGTTTGATTAATTTTAATTAAGAGTTGATTTTAAGTAGTTTGTCTTAATTCAAAGGAACATAAATGAAACTGATGGTGTTTGTTAAGAGATGAAAGAGAAGAACATATGTTGGAAACAAAATTACTTCTTTTTCAACAAACAAAGATTTGCAAATTCAACACTCTTTAACTAACTTTTCTAACTAACTTTTCTCTCTAAGATATTTCAAAAGAAAAAATCAAAACTGAATTTCGCTCAACTGCGAGCTACTTAAAGTCCTAAGTGTTCAGTAAAGAACTTAAGAAATCACTCTTCTTCCTAAAAAAACAGCTAACCTAACTGATTAACCAAACAAGAAACTGAAAAAAATTATTTTTTTATGCTCCAAAATAAGAAACTTGAAAATGATTTCTTTTCTTTTCTTCTAAAGCAAGTAAAAAGGGAAAAGTGAAGACAAGATGATACCACAGACTAAATTCTGGTCTATTGCAGCTCACAGAGAGTTACTGACAATACTAAACAAGTTAATCAGAAAAAACTCACAAAACTTGTCTCAAACCCTAATCAAGAAAACACAAGAAATCTTGATAAATAAAAAGCTAATTGTTGTCAAACCTAGGCCAAAGACTGCAAGAAATAGAGACCAGGGATAAATCAAGAAAACCCCTGAGAAATATGGCTTCATTCAGAGAAGAGGATGATTGCCTCTTCTTTAAAAAATATTTTCTTGACACAGGAACACAATTGATACTTCAGCAGCCTGCGTATTGTTGGTCACTATAATTGCTTAATTGATTCAAACAACCAAGTGAAACATAAATTATCAACCCAGGGAAGTCTTTTATTTCAAAGATAACCACGCACTATATATGCTCAATTC
>SNQJ01S0067357.1:13916-32242 GCA_010110895.2 Picea sitchensis | reverse complement strand
GCACTTCAGTCATACATGCACTTGTTGAAATTTTGAGATGACAAGTGAGAGTGTGTAATCCTCAATGGTGATTCACCTCTATTTATACAAGACTAGACACATCAATAGGTGTGTCTCTTGGCACAATAGGGATGAACTCAATAACTCAGTAATATAATTAATCGTTACATAAATATTAATTATCTTTCACATATGGTGGGGTCGACTTGTACCCTTTACATCACAAATTAGGGTTACAAGTAAATCTCACTCTCTTAAAATATAGCTAGGATCTCACACGTCCACTAGTGCTCAACCACTAGGGACACGTCCACCAGTGCTTAGCAACAGGGATGTCATACTCAACAGATCTCTATCTCAACTAAGTCCACAGGAGAATCATCTGGAGTACCATCTCAAGCCGACTCGACTGAGTCCACAAGAGTACAAGGCAAGAGACCATATCAAGCTGACTCAACTCATTCTAGAGGTGTACAAAGAAAGAGACCTTGCATCATCACAACTCAGTCCAGAGTCTAATGCACAACCAACACTTGGGCTTCCTCACACATATGTCTCAACTCAGTCTAGAAGAGAACGATCTGGAGGATGTCCCATGAATCTGCAATCAACAACACACATTTGGATCAACGATCCATATCGTTTCTGTATGGAGAATGGCTACATAGGATCCATTAGATGTAGTGAATAGAAACATAGAACAAGGTATGATTTGGATCATTTGATCAATTCAAACAAATCTTGATTGTCATATTGTGGAGTCGTGCAGAGGGGGCATTGAATCTGTTGGAAATTTATGGAGCCATATCAACCATCCACTCAATGCCATATTATGTCCCAACCGTAGATTGAGAGGGGAGATTTGTATGCACGAAAAGATTCAATCGTCGATTAAAATTTTAGATAGATGCTACAGATTAAAAGACGCACATAATCATTTCTATAGGATTAATGGAAAGGTACCCCATGCTAGATGTAATTTAATACCACTTTGAAGGCATGTGGCAGCCATTCATTGGAAGAGAGTTTTGAAGAGGAGATAGTTAGTCGAAGTCTGAGTTATATCTGAGTAAGCTGGTGGGAGTGGGTTAGGTTATATTATCTCGACTGTAATACTCTGAGGATAAATCAGGACCATCCATCGGAGGGAGAAATCAATGATCAATATTGATCAAATATTATGTTCATCCATAATTAAATGATGTTTGACTAATGGCAGAGATTCGTTCGGAGCAAACCAGATCAAATATTTTGGAATAGACACATGTTGGTTCCATACTAACATGAGTTCTTCGGATCCTATAAACTCCAACCATCGGAGCTCTGAACTTAGGGATACTCTGAAAGAAAGTTTCGATGAAGAAATTGGCACTTGGCCACAACACCTGGTTGTGTGGTACTAGGACGTGAACTAAATAAGCGCTCGGTTATGAAGCTTGTGGTCACAATGTTGGATCACATGGAGTAATCACTTAAGGTTAAATGGATTAAGGTGATAAGCTCATGGTTAGAGTTTTTTTTCACAAGAACAAGAGCATTGGGAATGAGTGCTACTATTAAAGTGCTTAAGGTAATAAGCATTAGGTCGCAGCATCTGGTCTCCTAAGAAAGGGTCTACGATTGTAGATTGTAGAGATAAGAGAATACATGTGAAGCTTAGAGCCAAAACGAAATAAGGGAGAAGTTCCTATGAAATTCTCAAAGGAACAAGATTACTTGTTGAATCTTAGAGCTATATAAGAGATCAATTAAGGAAGTGATTCGGTCCTGAGAAAGGAAATTAAGAGCGGCTCAAGTTCTTGAAGTTGCAACAAAGTTATGATAACTATGTACCTGTGTGATAACAAGTTGGGAGGACATTGAAACAAAACCATAGGCTTGAAATAATGAAAGCATGAGAACCCCACCTTTTGTTTCACTACATAGCATGCATCATTATTGATATACATGGATATTGATTTTTGAAGGATCTCTGGGCATGCTTGAATCTACCTTCAAAATACTCAAATCTATGGGAGGAGGGAATCTTGGCATACTTTCAGAAAATTTTGTTCTATTAGTTAAATTTGCATGACAAGATTCCATCCATGGGAAGAATAAATAAGAAACAATTAACCCAAGCGCTTGTAATAAATAGGGAATGAGAACCTCACCTTTTGTTTCACTATAGTGCATGCTAGATTAGGATAAGTATTGTACATTGATATTTCTTTTGAAAATATATCATCGAAATGCTTCTGTATACACTTAGAATACTCAAATATATGGGAGGAGGGTATCTTGGCCTACTTTCAAACTATGGAATGGTATTAGTGAAATTTTCAAGACAAGATTCCATCCAAGAGAGGAAGAAATAAGCAATAATTAACCCAAAGATGTTGTAATAAATAGAGAATGAGGACCCCACCTTTTGTTTTACTATATTGCATGTTGGATTAGGATAAGTACTTTTATAAATGAATATTTCTTTTGCAACAACCTCATTGGAATGATTCTATAGATATTTGGAAGACTCAGATCTAGGGAGGAGGACATATTGGCCTACTTTCATAAAATGGTGTATTGTTAGTTAAAAATACAAGACAAGATTATGTCCATGAGAAGAATAAAGAAGATACAATTGATTGAAATGCTTGTAACAATGAATGAGAAGCCCACCTTTTGTTTCTTTGTAGTGTATGTTGCATCATGATCAATATTGTACGTGGTTTTTTATTTTGCAATGATCTCACTAGAATGCTTCCATATTCTATGGAAGACTTAAATCTATGGCAGGAGGGTATATTGGCTTGCTTTTATATAATGGTGCGGTGTTGGTTAATTTCTTTGTGCTCATGTGTTACAAGGAAAATCTCTCTATGGCAAGGGGAAAACCACAATAGACAGAATGACATGCAGAAATCAACTCTAATCCCAAGTATGCTATATAAAATAAATGATAACAAGAAAATGATATAAGCCTACCTCGTCCATATGTTCGATGAAGACCATCATTGAGCATGAAACCCAAAGCTTTATACCTGCAAATTGTCCTCAACAACCAAGATACGCAAGAATATAGTGATAATGTATATTGTTAGCATATAGATTAGCATAATCAATTAACATACATGACAAATATGCCCATGGAATAATAATTCAAATATTTGCAAGATATCAATTGGACAAGAAAAGAGTATTTCTATTAAAATAATCAGCAAAAGTACATAGGTGACAAACTTCTGTAACGGCACATATCAGAACCGAGAAACTAAGTCCCTCCACCTGGGCCTCCACCACTTCAATCCTCTACCAAAGGCAAGCTCATATAAAGGAGTCAATGAGGTTCTCCATCACAAAGAAGGAAGAGCTTGGGGGCTGAACAAGTAGTATTGATTTTCAAGGACAAAGGGATACATACCTCAAAGTTGAATTGTTGAATACCTCAAGGCTTGGATATGGCTCAATTTATATCCTTCAAATGGAACTGAAGGGCCAAGTCGGATTGTTTCCAGTAAATGGAAGGTCAAGGATCATGGATCTCGTGACATGGCATGGAAACCCAACATTATTTTTAATTTTGAGCACCAAACCCGATGCACGTGGGTTGTAGTGGAGAAACCTACATATACGCTTATTGTATAATTGATAGGGTGCGTATATGTGGAAAAATATGCTTTTTTGGCTCTGGAAGGTGAAAAAGAGGACTTCAAGTCTGCATAGGGAAATGGAAAGTCCATCTAAGCAAGTTGCATGGAGTGAGGTAAACAAAATTGTAACAGATTCCCCCTAATGTATGAGGTCAGAGGAGTATCTATGATAGCCGAAATACATTATAATTCCTAGAAGTTGAGTAATGGAGACTCAGCTGGAAGTACTAGTTATTCATGAGAGAATTACAATCCATAATGAATTTGTACACATGGATGCCAATTTGAATTACACTGCAGATCCATGTGGAAATATATCAAATAGTTGTTCATGGCCATGACTGGGCAATACAAAGTGGACATAAGCCATAGGCTGTCATAGTCATGAACAAGGCACAATGGAATCTAGTATCAAAATCAATCTGAAGATATATGTATACAATGGAGTACAATATGATCTCCCATGATCACTGAAGTTATATAGGTATTGGTCCAATGAAAGACAACAAAAGATTAGGAATATTGCTACTGTAAACTGGAGGTATTCTACACTATCTGTCAAAGGTGAAAGTCTACATCATGTGAATAGAAGAGTTGAGGTCGAAAACAATGAGACTTCATTTGATTACCAATCATTAACGTATATCGTTAACAAATGCGAGACAACCTACCGATAATGAAAGTAGATATCAAGGCATCGAGTACATTCTACAAGTGTGAGTAAGGGTGTTGAGGTCGAACACTTGAAGAATCCATCGATCAGGAGACATTGATGTATTCCCAACTGTCGATGGTGGGAGAACCTGCCACTGATGACTACAAGCCTCTAGGTACTCATAGGACTCTAGGTATCATTTCTAGAATAGATGAGTTGAATTCGATGGAAGGAGACTTGCTGAAAGGAGATAATTAAGGCATCTCTCATCACTCAACATGAGGTACAAAGAAATAGCTTGATGATTAGGAGGAGATCATATGAATAGGATGTTCATGAACCAACAACTTTTTGCATCCCTTGCATGCACCAGATGCAAGTAGTGCACAAAAGAGACTCTCTGAATAGCAGCCAATAAGGAAAATTACTAACAAAGGAGAGGAAACCACCAATAAGGTTAATGGAATCCAAGACACTACATGAATCCCAATGTGTGAATAGATTTATTTTCATCGAACATAAGGGAAACCCCCCATTCAGCGACCGATGAGGAGATGTCAACTACTAGGTTCAAGGTTACCTACCCATAATGAAAGTAGGACCAAGGTGCATGGTAGGACTAAAACTTCATATGACTTTGAGATACACTAAGGGTATAGCCAATATGCAAAGTCAAGAGTTCTGAGAAATGGCCAACACATGCTTATAGACTTCCTTTGAACAAGAGCATGAGACACATGGATGACTTAGGCATCATAAACTTGATGATAAAACTTTGTGATGCAGGATGCATCAACAAACTCTCCATAGGGACTGGAAGAATAACCAATCGAAGGAGTAAACTTTAAGTAACGAGCTCATCTTCCTAAAGTCGTGAAAAAACCAAACTTTGGATGAAAGTGGACTCAAAAGTTTGTGCTTCGTTCAAAGGAGACATGACTGTTGCCAATATGGGATAATGTTTTTTTCTCGCCTGTATTTTTTTGTTTTTTCAAAGGAAAATAAATGTTATGATACAGGAGAGGAAACGAGTGTCTCGAGTAAGAAACTAGATCCAAACAGTGGAACCCGGCTATGCTCAATGCAAGGAAGTGCATGTGGGGCATGGACACTCGAGGGGATGTTTCCTCTTAGGGTACAGGGTGTCAAGACGCAAAGGATATATAGAAGGCTCTGCTTGGCTAGTGATGCAAATTATTGAGGTAAGAGGCTTATAACGAGAAAGAAGGAATCGACAATAGACTCAATACTGCAAGCAGAATGATGGAATGCGATTACTACTTAACTCCAAAGAATGTCATTTTTTGTAGATTTAATCCCCTAGGCCTGAAAATGTATAAAATAATACCCAGGAGAACTCTTCTAGCCAATGGTGACTTGAGTATTCATTTTTCATAAGTATTCTACTTGGTCCAAAAAAGGGCTAAAATTATACCAAATAGATGTCCTTTCAAAGCCATTTAACGAGTGTGAAAGAGACAAGTTCACTCGACGATCTTTTCATTTTTTTGAGAGTTGAAAAAGATCTTAACCAAGACTCGGGGGGGAGTCCCATAGGTAACGGTAAGAATTCTTGTGAGTAAGAATATGGGATTCGAATGCAAAGTTATATCGGAACTATAAGGAACTCCCGATCCCATGGAATAACTTCTGCATGGGCACCAAATGGCATAAAGGTTCTAACAAGGGCACCCATGTTTGGTAAGCCTCTACCACTTAATAATGACACTTCTAGTAGCAGTAAGAAAGTTTTGTGTCGCTAATAAATGGGTTTGTACCTAGGGTGTATGGATCACAGCCATAGGATGATGCAAGGGTGCAAAACGGAGTGAAAACCTATCCTATATGTCGATGAAAGAATATACATGTCGAAGGCATGAACAAGCGATATGATGTTGGAAACTGCAAAAACTCCTAGACAAAACCACCAAAAACCAAGTCTTCCCACTGCATTATTAGTCCATAAGGTAAAAAATTAGCACAAACTATAGGAAGTAGGTAAAAACAATTCTACTAATAGTAAAAGTAGACCATTTTACCATACCATTTGAGTTTTTTCACCCACATAGTGCATTTTAAGCCATTTTTCCCACGATATTCAAGTGTCGATTGTGGGAGCTACGATAAACGGAATCAACAACTGTCTCGACCAAGTAAGTGCCCATCCCCTCTACTTCAATTTCACTGGTTTAAATTTCAATTTTAGGTCACAATTTTTTAGTATTAGAGGGAGTAACATAGAAACTAGGGCATATGCAGGTGACAGTTCATCGGGTCATGTATATGACCCCATATACATGAGAAAAGTGAATCATGCACATGTATATGCAGCCTTATACATGATTTTTACCAAGTTATCTCGCGTACAAGTCCGTGAACAACATTTTTGAAAGGTTTTAACTCAAAAAATGGTTTCTCCTTTGCAGGATGTTGATTGAATGGAGGGAGAGGGAGGATGAAGAGATAGATGCAGCAGTGGGAAGGGATGCAAGGGCCCAACAAGATTTAAAGAGATGTGACCTTTATAAATTTTGGGATCTCAAGGGAATGAGGGCTCAAGTGAGGTTACTCCAGTTGCTAGTAAACTACTAGTATCCAGAGACAGAGTCCTTCAACCTCGATGGGAAACCATTGAGGATTGAAGTGGATGACATATACTTCATCATAGGATTGTCTCTCCAAGGCGAGGTAGTGAATCTCAAGGCCCGAGGGGATGCGGGTGGTATGACTATGGAGGATTACATTGCCACCCATTGCGTTGCAGGCATAGATAAAGTAGGGAGCCAACTCCCAATTAGGGCAATCAAGAACCTGATCTTAAATATCGTCGTGCTTATACTCACATTGATTTTGGGGTCAGCCTCATTGCACCAGGCATCAAGGAAACTCATGTTCTATGCGATGGAGTGTTTAAGAACCACTATTTATGACTGGTGTACCTCACTTTTGGCTAACATGAAGATCCAATTGACGGATTGCAAACAAAGAAAAATGAGAAATTTTGGATTTGCATCCATTCTTTGTATTTTTTCTTTGAGAGATTTCTAGGATTGAGCCCTAGAGTAGAGATTACTCCACATGGATAACGTGATCCATCCATGTCACGGTGGACCGACGTGATGAAACGACTAGGAGGTGGTATGTTTCCAACCCCCTACAATGATGAGTTCTTTTTCTAGTGGCGCTGATAGCTCATAGCCATTGATGACTAACCTTACAGGGGGATCAACTACAGAGGGGATATGGACATGCCTTTTCCACTAGGTTCCACCTACGGTGATATTGGTAAGAATTTNTCAATAAAAAAAAAAAAACACAAATATTTTTGTATGGTATCAAGTATTAACAATTGCTTTGTTATGAAGATGTAGGTCTGCGGCGGAAAAAGGGATTTCCACGACATCAGCAGAGGGACCGAGGAGATGACAAAGAAGGTGGAGATGCAAAGAGAGTGTTGCGAAATGTGCAGGGGAACATGTCTCGATTGATGCACAGGATTCCTATGGTTCAAGTGGAGGATCTGCTAGACGTAATGTAGTAGCAGAAGGTGGTGGGTGTACCCTGTGCATGGGTGTGACTCTTCTGACATCTCGCAAATGTCGTAATGTGATATCATGATACGCATCTGGCACCATAGGCGTAGATTCCATGGTCATATTATATACCAGCCATTTATGTATTTTGAGGGTGTGAACCTCATTTTGTACTATGACACCATATTTTTTGAACTCGAAAGGATGAAATATAAAAAAAATTGGTCTTCAGCTTTACTTATATATGTTACAATGTGTACATGAAGTAAAGTGTTTTATTTACTTAGTTATGTGACAAATTCCAATCTAAAATATAATTATCATATGCATCAGATACTCGATTAGAACTTCTAGGTATGTGATTATAAGTAATAAAAGCAAAGTATCGTTCAAAAATTTGTACCCGTAGGAATCGTCAGAGTAGAGTAGGATCTCGCACATGATAATTGTCGTTCAAATGACATACGACTAACTAGGAGTCCAGGAGAACCTCTAAAGACCGAACACCGTGTGAAATGGCATCGCGTAATAGCTATGTAACGACGTTATACTCAACCACATTATTCATTGATGGCTCCAGACAAACGCCACCTGAAGACACCAGTTGGCCCTCAAGTGAGTAAATGACCCAAGAGGTGGAAACCATGTTCCACGTATGACGACTGGAACCGTCCATGAATCCTAAGTAAATTGAAGACTTCGTTGAAATCTTCCAACCAAGGGAAAACTTGATAAGAAAGCCGATGACACAAAGAAAAATATGTATATACACTAAGACACATTAGTATACAAAAGGTCACACCCAAGCTTTAGTGCTCAATCATAATACCTTTTAAGGTAGAGCCCATTTATGGGCTCATCCAACATATTCCCTTCATAATCTTCCAATTCATAGGCTCCTTTCTCTAAGACACACCGCACGATATAAGGGTTGTGCCACATGGGGTTGAAATTTCCTACTCCCAACAATTCTTTGTCTTGGTCATAAAGGAGAACCAAGTCATCCTCAGGGTATTGTCGAGGAAATACATACTTATCATATTGAAACTTAACATGTCATTTATTGGCTTCGATATTCGTAGAGACATCTCAATGTTTCTCATCGAGACACTCCAGGTGTATGAGGTGTTCTTCAAGATCAGATGTGTCAGGTAGGAGCTTAATTGCCAACTTAAGGGAAGGGATTTCGCATTCAATCGGCAAAATCGACTCCATGCCATGTACTAACTGAAAATGATAAAAACTGTTGGAAGTATTTACCGAGGTTCGGTATGCCCAAAGTGTAGGGTAAATCATCATATACTAGTCATATTTACTCTGGATGACAATTTTTTGCAAGATGGTCTTGAGAGATTTATTGACCACCTCTACTTGTCCATTTTTCTGGGGATAATAAGGGGAATAATGAATGTGCTTAAACCCTGGTTTTGATGCTAACTCTTTCATCATTTCATTTTGAAAATGACTACCATGATAGGTGACAATATCTCTTGGGATTCAAAATCGGGATATAATTTGGTTGAATATGAAGAAAGTTGCAGTATTACCATCATATTTAACGGTAGGCATGGCCTCTTCCCATTTATTAAAGTAATCCACAGCCACAATAATATGTTGGTTCCCCCTAGCTGAAGTTGGTTAAATTCCATAAAATATACCCCCCACTTGGTGAAGGGACCAACGGTGACAACTGGGTGAAGAGGGGCTGGGTGCGAGCGAATTTTCCGAGCGAAAACTTGGAAAGTGTGACACTTCTTGACCGCTTAAACACAAACTTTAAAAATTGATGATCAAAAGAAATCAGCTCGCAATATTTTTTGGGTTGTCACAAGCCCTGACAAATGACCACCACAAGCCCCACCGTGACATTCATTGAGAACAGACTCATCTTCCTCGTGATTCAAGCAAGGACGTAAAATATTATCTATTCCTCAACGATACAAAGTGTCGTCGATGATAAGGTAGTTTTTATCCTAATGGTGTATACGTCGTTGATCGTGTCTCGACAGATGTTGGGGTAGCTTAAAGTTTTGAAGATAAATTAGAATGTCTCCATACCAGGGGTATGAAGATGAGATAAGGAAGATATGTTCATCCGTGAATGAATCGTAATGAAAAAATTCCTCATCTAGTCGAGGGAAGTCCGATATCAACTCGAAAAAAACTAGCGATTTCTTAGACTTCGTTGAAGCAAAATCGATATCAAATTATTGAAAAATAACAATCCATTTATTGTATTTCCCCCCTATAATACACTTGGTGAGGAAATATTGAAATGAATTGATATCTGCAACTAGGGTAGTTTTGCAAAGTAATATATAATGTTGTAATATTTGAACCGCATGTACAGCGTCCAAGGCTAGTTTCTCTATGTGAGAGTATTTAAGTTCAGGACCGACTAGGTTTCAACTGAGATAGTAGACAATGTGCCCATGGACCTCATCGTCCTCCTGAAATAGAATCATACCAACCATCCCTTCGGACGTGGTGATATAAAGAAAATAGTCTCTACTGTAGTCTCGAGGCTTCAACAGAGGTGTCAATACCAAAGATTTATTAAGAGCATCGAAGGATTCTTGGGCTTGTTCATCCCATATAAACAGAGTATCCTTCTTCAAAAGATGCATGAAACCCTTAGTTAAATTGGCATACTTCACTATGAACCAACGCAGGAAATTATCCTTCCCCTATAAACCTTGAAGTTGTCTAATGTTGTGTGAGGAAGGCAATCGAAGTGTTTCCTCAACCTTCATAGGATCTACGATGATCCCATGCTCAGACACTAAGAATCCTAAAAGAAGGCAAGACCTAACACAAAATATGCACTTGTGATAGTTCAATCGAATCTGATAGCAATGACATCTCTCAAATACTAATCGAAGGTGAGCGGACTGATATAATCTCTTGCGAGAGTGAGCAGAAAGATCATCTAGGTAAGCTTTGACAATATGCTTGAGATCGTGATAAGAAAAGGTCATGCCACATTGGAAGGTTTCTCTGGCGTTTTTAAGGCCGAAAGGAATTTTCCGGTATGCAAAATTACCCCAAGGACAAATAAATGTCCTCTTATGTTTATCCTCAAGTTTGATTTGAATTTGATTATACCCTGAAAATTCATCCATAAAATAAAATACTTCACTTCCCACGCACTCGTCAAGAATACGGTCAATAAAAGGAGTCGGGAAGTTATCTTTAGGACAACCCTTGTTCAGGTCTCAAAAATCCATACATATGCAAATGGTTCCTTGATTTTTATTTACAGGAATGGGGTTGGACACCCATTCAGTCAAGGGAACCGGGTAGATGAAACTAGCATTAAGTAGCTTCTCTACCTCTACCTTAATAGTAAGGGCCTTCCGAGGATTAACATCTCTAAGACATCGTCAAATAAGTTTAGCATCCGGTTAGGTTTTAATATCATGTTCGACAATGTCAGGGTCGATCCCTGGCATCTATTCATACGACTAAGAGAATACATCATGAAACTCTTTGAAGAGATCGGTGTAGATCTGAATTTATTCAGGTGAACAACCCACACCAATATATATGTTCTCAATTTTTCCAAGATTACGAGAGATGTCGATTGTGACAGTAGGATAAATATTCACCATGTTTCCTTCATCATAAATACCACGCATATCTAATGGAACCACAGCATGATCGACCATCTCACTCAAGGTAGATCTAAATTCATCTTGCTCGATCTTAACAAGCTTTGGGAGGAAATAGGAACGATGATGCATATTGTCCCAAGGCCTATCAAGACCATACATGGCCTCTAAGATGGATTCATATGAAGGTAAAGTATCATCGAGGCAATCATGCGAAGAAGATGATTGAACGACCCATACGGGCTCTAGAACAGGATCCACCTCATTCATCCACGACAAGGAAGGATTCGGGTCAACAATAGTGTCAAGAATAGACTGATATGCAACTTCTTCCACTGACAGTGGCATTGTCATCCCAATGTGCGAATGATATTTGTACGACATAGTCAGGGAAGGTAGAGTCCAAGGATCGTTGAAATACGAAGTACGGAAAAGGAACGGACCTCATTGATGACGAAGAATCACTAAAAATGGCATGAATGTGGTGAATTGGTGCCATGAAATAAAATCTACCCATCAAAGAGGAATACATTCCAACACCAACATCCTAAGTTGCCTACTGAGAATTATCGATCACATGAACTAAAGGTCTAACTGATGCATTAGGAATAGCGTGCGCAAAATACAATTGATCAATCGTCACTATTTTCCCTTCGTGAGGAAAACATAAAGTGTGGAAAATGGATGAAACGACGGCTGTCATGGCATACGTCCAATTATTCCCTAGTAGTATATTATAGTTGAGGGGTGCATCAACCACCTCAACATCAACCTCCATTGTCTTCCCATCTAACTGAACTGGAAAAGCTGGAAGAATTTCATGGGGTCGAAACGAACGCCCATCAAATGATGTCAACATAGTCATATATAGGGATAGAGTCTGAGAGCCAATGGCCTTCCAACAGGTTAGGGACATCACACACGTCGCAGCATCTTCATCAGTTACAGTCTGTTTGATGGTACTTTTCATGTACTCCACATGGATTTTAAAAGCCACGTGGTAAGTTAAGTGAGGCCTAACATCTGTGACATCAAACTTGATAACCTTCGAGCCACACGGGTCTAGAACTCCTAATGCAGATAACAAGGTGTTCCTCTATGAAGGACACATCTAGAGAACCTCCAAAGACAACATTACACAATGGGTTGGCCCAGATCTTCGAAAATCAAATAGTTCTGGGCAGCTCTAGCATTAGAATTGTGGGAAGAGTGCTTTAGTACTCCTTTCAGAATATGAGGTGGAGGTTCCGTATTTTCGATCTACAAGGGTGTTTCTGGAGGAGGAGGATACTTTGGACCCACAACGTTCTGTGAAGAACCGTAATCACGAGATCGAGTGGCTACATCAATCTGAGAATTGACCATATTGACACATAGATGGCCACCTTCATGTGTCAAGCAGTTTTGACTCTCGTTCGACGTATTTTCGGTGTTGGGGATCCCCGAGGCCATGTGTCGATTATGTGGAAAAAAAATTGTTAGCACAACAGGTGGTTGCAATAAGAGCCTCAAGGCTTCCTCGATTTTGGGGCATAGGTGGGTAAGGCGATCATCTTTACAAAGTTTACAAGGAAACTTCACCTTTCGTTTTTCTTTCTTTCCCTCACCAACATTATTATTCGATCTATCAATATTAGTGTCATCCTTGGATTTATTATTATTTTCCCCACCCTTACAATTATTAACTCGTCCTTTCCTTTTATTCCCTCCTCTTTGCTGGTTACCATTTGGGTTATCCGATGACTGTACAGAATGCATATCCACCGACTGAGTGGGAGTGGAGGACAAAGTCGAAGCTTGTCCTGCTACAGGCTGTCTTAGAGACAAATATTTCAACTAGTTCATCACCAAGTCTATAGACTTAGCATTGGCAGAGCCTATGATTCCATCGGCATGAGGCCTAGGATTTTGTCTAGTGTCATAGTTCAACCATGACGCATCAGGAAGAATTTCATACAACATCCCAAATTGAGCATATATGAGGTCCAATTTTTGAGCTTTGAAGATAGCTCCTTCCTCAAATGTTACTCTGAATGTAGAGACATCCTTCAAAATATAAAGCAATAAGGACTTAAGGAACCACTCCAAAAGAAACTCTGGAGGAATGTAGGCTTTGATCAACCTCTTCCATCTACGCCACTCTTGAATTAGGTATGACATGTGCGTGGATTTATCTTGGTGGAGGGTCGACAAAATTTTTGTGCCGACATCATAACAAACTGGCATCTGGAAGTGATTGAGAAAGACCAAAACCATACGATTAAAGTTTTTGTATGTTCCCCTCGGTATCTCAACGTACCATTTCACGGTGACCGCCATGAGGATGCATTGAAATAGCCTCAAACGAATAGAATCATCATTCAGGGATTTAGATGAGCACCAAAGATGAAAATTAATGACATGATCACCCAGATCCTCGCCAGTCTTGCCTTCGAATTTTGGAATGTCAGAAGGAATACTGGTGGGGACCTGGAGCCATAAGGGATCATGACGCACAGGGTCATTCATTAATTTTGACAAATCCAACAGATTAAGTGTGGCTAGAAAAGGGAGTCGAGGTTGCGGCGTCTGAGCCCATGCTCCTAGGAAAGATTGGGGTCGAGGGATTTTAGGCCATCCAGGATTCTAGTATATTCCATGGTCCTGTCCAATAGGATAATATCCTCCTCCAAATTGATTCATAAAAGGTTGTATGGACACCAAACCCACAGAAGCAGCATGATGAGGGTTATATACATTTCCCACAATAGAAGGGGCTCCCATAGTGTAAACCTAACTCCCTCCGGATGGAACTTCGGAGGAAATATGGGGATTCACCATAATAATTTTTTTTGTCAGAATCGACATGGAGGAAGAGGGGATAAAGGATGGAATATAGAAAGTGAATTGTTCTCCCATTTGATCACTCCATCTAGGAGCATTGAGACTAGGATTAGGCCCAGAAGAAAGAGGAGGCCAACCTCCAATTGTAGGATTCATTTTGGGAATATGGCCTCCACCAAATGAGAGAGGAGCATATTGAGGAGTCATGCCCCCAGGTCCAAAAATAGGATTCGCATTAGTCATTGGAATGGAGGATGAGAGTTGTGATGTGGTGTTGGGAATACCAAAAGAAAATGGATTAGAGACTGAAGGTATTGACTGAGAATTGTGACCTGGTGTACCAAAAAGAGATCTAAAAGGGTTTGTTCCTATGGATCGAGTAGAACCCACAGGTTGGGTAGCACTAGGGGGGATCTTTGACACCCACACCATTGAGGATGAAGGAGTCGAAGGGATCCCACTAATATCAGAAGATATAGGAGTCGAGGGACTCCCTGTGATGTTCGAGTTTGACTCGGTACTCATAACTCAATGATCACAAGTCTCGGAGGTGGATATATATGTACCATGTTTATTAACTTTACGCCTTTTATAAGGAAACTTTGGTAAAGAATCAAGATGTAGTGGTAACTTCAAAAAATAGCGAGACCTGTGAGGAGGCTGGTCTTGCTCCACGATGACTCAAGACTTGAGATATAAAACCAAATCCTAGGGCCAACTAATAATCTGAGAGCACACCAAAATAAAGAAAAAAGGGTCAATGCACACAAATAGGATATAGTGGTTGAAAAGGGTCCTCCCTCACTAGAGTAGATATGTCTCTCTCAAGAGGGTCACGAGACTCCCTTAAAAATATTGGAGGTATCAAAATCAGTTATAAGGGCCCTCGTGGGCTTAACATCGCAGTCGATCAAATCCCACCGGAGAAGTAATCCTCCATAAAGGTTGTATGTTTTCCAACCCTTATCTAACTCGAGGTACCTATAGAATAACCCCTGGAAGTAACCTATGTGGGTACCTATGTCAAGTAACTAGAGTCACCACAATATAACCAATGCGCAGGCGAACAGTCGTAATTCCGGTACACCATATGGGTAGGGTAACAAAGCCTGAAATCTTGAAATCATTGCCTCTCACGAAGGTAAATGTACTAGCAAGACCCCCAAATACGAATAGAACCCCAGAAATATCTCTGACGCTAAGAAGGTATTAGAGGGATATCTCTGCAACCAACTCCACGTGACCTCATGCTTAACTTCCGTGTGAGCGGAGCCTCCTGAAGTCACTGATTACACAATTGGTTTCACCACTCACTGGTCATACACATATGTTTAGTTTAATATCCTCGGAGAAGTTTACTCACAAAATCTTATTACAAGGCCCTATGTCCTATACTTGTTTGTGTACCCTGAAAAATAAAATCGTTTCTACTCAATTTTGATTAATCAATGTTAATTTTAATGGATTCTTCTTACTCAAGAGGTGTGGTCGTGAAACTGATGGTATTACGACTCAGCATATAAAAAGAAGAAAATATAAAAACATTGTTAATCACTAATCTTGAATTTCAAAGAGATGGTATGCTTTTAAATGCAATTCTTCCAATGCAATCTCTATAATTTCAATGAAATGCAATCTCTCCACATGTGTCAAAATCATTGCAATGTAATCAAAAGTGAAAATGACATAATAAAAAATAAGAAAATATTTTTGTACTTTCAATATAAAGAAAATAAAATGCAAGGATTGAATAGAAACTTCACAGGAAGGCCTTACTGCAAGCAAAAAAAGACAAATCAAGAAGGACACCAAGAAGTAGACACTCAAACCAATGTGCAAGGACAACCAATGAAAAAGATGATAAGAAAGAATATTGCCTGAAAATTCAACAATACGAAGGCTTCCTATAACTTTGTAAGAACTTAACAGTCAGGACATAGACCCAAGAAGACTCAGCAACCAACCAAACACACCCAGCAAACACCAAACTCAACCAGCAAGACTAAAGAGATGATGTACGCGACTATTTGAGCAAAACTCGTGTATATACACACCCTAAAGGAAGACGGCTCGCATATATACGTGTCTGTCAAGGGAAAAATGTGTATACCTAATAAAACACTACCAAGGAAAGGGTTAAGACAATAAACTCATATGCAAAGTAAAAAATGGGTTGTCAAGCAACAGGCGACAAGGAAACTCAGGCTAACAAAGAGAAAATCAAGAAAAACACTCCAAACCCCAAAAAAGAAGATCAATCCCTAGTATGGTAGCCAATTCTGTTACGAGGAAAATATTTCTATGGAAAGGGGAAAACCACAACAGACAGAATGACACGTAGAAATCAACTCTAATACCAAGTATGATATATAAAATAAATGCTAACAAAACAAGGCTATGAGCCTACCTCATCCAGAAATTCGATGAAGACCACCATTGAGCACGCAACCCAAATTTTTATACCTGCAAATTGTCCTCAACAACCAAGATACACAAGCATATAGTGATAATGTATAGTGTTATCATATATATTAGCATAATTCATTAACATACATGACAAATATGCCCATGGAATAATGATTCAAATATTTGCAAGATATCAATTGGACAAGAAAAGAGTATTTCTATTAAAATAATCAGCAAAAGTACATAGGTGAAAAAATTTTGTAACATTGCATATCGGAACTGAGAAACTAAGTCCCTCAAGTTGTGCCTCCACCAAAGGCAAACTCATATAAATAAATCAATGAGGTTCTTCATCACAAAGAAGGAAGATCTTGGGGTTTGAACGAGTTCAGACTTTCAAGGAAAAAGGGATGCAGACTCAATATGAAGTGAAATTTCTCCAGATTGTCTTTGCTCTCAAAGTTGAATTGTTGAATCCCTCAAGGCTTGGATGTGGCTAAATTTATATCCTTCAAATGGAACTGAAGGGCCAATTCAGAGTGTTTCTAGTATATGGAAGGTCAAGTATCATGAATCTCATGACATGGCATGGAAACTCGACATTATTTTTTATTTTGAGCACCAAACTCGATGTACGCGGGTTGTAGTGGAGAAACCTATGCATATGCTTGTTGTATAACTGGTAGGGCGTGTATATGTGGGAAAATATGATGTTTTGGCTCTAGAAGGTGAAAAAGGGGACTTCAATTCTACATAGGGAAATGGAAAGGCCATCCAAGCAAGTTGCATGGAGTGAGGCAAATTTTTTTGTAACATCGTGCTCACTATAAATTTATAAAGCATTGGACATGACTGTAAGAGCATATGCCATTTTGCATTATTAACCAACAAAAGTAAGAAAAATACAGAAGTTTTTATGATGAAAAGGTGTATTAATGGTCAATCCAAACATCATGCCAATGTAGTGGGCATCCCCATTTTGTAACAAAAAAAGAATAGGCTAGTATTCATCAGTGCTCTTGAGTTACCGGTAACCATTGAAAATGGTTAGCTTCGTGAGCACACAAAAGTCAACACAAAATATATTATGTGTATTAAGGATTAACACATCACATGTGGATACCTAAGAGATCAAATAACTTGCTAACAATGTAACCAAACCTTATTAACTATGGCATGGACATAATCAATACTACGATCTAACTAAATACTAAAAGTAATAAACAATAACTATATTTGTGCACTAAAGTATAATACTAATCACTATTAACTCAATCACATCACTATTGTTTTCTTTCCTAATGAAAGGCACATCCTGAGGAAACCCATTGAGCACTTCCCCTCATTCCAAGGACGGTAACTAGGGTAAACCAACCATTTGTAGTTTTGGAAATCTAATTTGGTGGGGACATCGAGTGAGACCCACAATATTAACAGAGGTAGCCAACCTAGACACTTGACCTTGTGACCTTTTGCTTGTAATTCATAGCACTCAACCACTCTATCTAATCCATCGAGCTAATCACATCACTATTATACTCTAACTAAATGTGATTAATAAAATGATAATCATAACACAATCTCCTTAGACACATATATGGTTGGTTGTCAAATAACCAATAAATATATTCCATTAGTATAACACATAATTTTATACAAAACTCTCATC